>CM042196.1:6700222-6720033 GCA_023539305.1 Ilex asprella
GTTGGGGTTCAAGGGGGGTTCTGAGGAGTTCTATGGTTGGATAGCTTTCAAGGTTGAATGGTCGGCTATTGAGGATTTTTTTGGTGAGTTTCTTTCTAGGTTTTAGGATTGGGGGTAGGAGGCGGAGATGGAGGTTGAGGACGAGGTGTGGTGTTGGTGTGTGTCGGTGGAGAGAATAAACTCATAGAACCAATTTAGATTAATTGTGGATGCCTAAAAAACACTTGCTGTTAAAACCATTTTTCATTAATTATGATCGTCTAAATATCACTTTCTGTTAATTTGCGACCGGACAAACATTAATAGAAGCGTTGGTGTGTTTTCAGGAAATGAAGGTTGTCCTTGTATTTAAACCCAACTACAAGGGGGTTGTTTTTGTTGTATTTTGTTCTACCTAATTCATAAAACTAATTTAACTTTTCTACACAAACAACTATCATTTTATACCACACATCAAAGGGGCATACCCACTAAACGTCTGAAACAAAAGAAGAAAACAAGCAAGCCTATCTCAAAAACAGAAAATGCACATCACAAAGGTCTAAGAGACACTTCCAGTATATGTAGAGTAGTGATTCAACACCTCACACACCGAGTCTTGCTCAACTGGGTCCAAATTTCGAAAAGGATTTCACGGATAACTGCCTCCTCCCCCACTCTACCTCTTTCTGAAAAAAATGTTAGGCCTTTCTCATGCCAACCATTGTAAACCTTCCCTAAAATACTAAGCTTCATCACATCAATAGAACAGTTTTCCATGTTAGGGAAATTTTATAAGGCATTGCAAAGAGGGGTACAAGCTTGAGTAACCTACGAATCATCAGCATGATTAAATTGTTTAGGGCAGAATGAGTTGATCTAGTCATCATTATATGAAAGTCTTCATTTTGCCTGACATTTTTCTGAGATAAGTATAAATCATATTATTGGGTTGTTCCTTGTGTCTGCAGCATTAGGTCAAGTGAGTAGCTAGTATATACCATTCTTATGCTTATTGATTGACAAGAATAGGAACATTACTGCAAGTTCAAGGTGCTTTGTTTTAAATGAGATGAATCATTGATGAAAATCTTCTATCGAATTAGTTTGTGTATAATTGTGGAGCACTAAGACAAAGAATATTCCGCATGTTGTGAAGTCTTGATCTTCTTGATTTTTGGTTGTAACATAATCTAGGTGAAATCCCACAGCCATTTTACCCTATTTGTTTTAGTTTCATCACCATCATCTTTCTGTCTGTGTGTTCTATATCATTGTGCATTTATGTTCAATAGATGAAGAGGAAAGTTTGATCTTGTGCTTTCAGATCATTTGTTTTCATGTTGTGCTTTCATTGGATGTTTGAATGGCAATGACCAGACCAACTGGTCACATCCGCCATCCTGATTGAAGGGCATGACAAAATGCTGCATTGTCTGAGGCAACCCTCCTCATCGGCCACCCTGAATCTTCCTTCTTCCCCACCACCTCTGCAAGGTAGGCTTCTAAACTGGCAATTTGTATTCATTGCCTGTCTTCAAAGATGAACAACTTGTAACAGGTGTATATTTTTGAATGAATGTAGGGACTTCAACAGAGAATACTTCAAGGTCAAGCACTCAACCATCTCCCACTGTCAACCTGACTCGAGAATACACCCTTGCAGTTCAAACCAATTCCTACAGCGAAATATGGTCCCAGATTCACCCCAACAACTGTTCTTACCAAGAAATAGACCTAGAGCACTTGGAGGCCCATGAAGACCAGCAGCGATTAGCACATCTCCTTCAACCAAACAGAGAACATGTCAAAGAGGCACTTCGCTATGCCAGACCCAGCACCCTTACCCGTCTTGTTTCTGCCTACTTTGACCACAGTGAGCACACTTCCCAACTGTGCCTCCTCCTCCACCAAAGCGTTCTTCGAGCCCGCTCTGTCTATGCTCCTTTGCATGATCTACTTGACGTGCTCCCCTCAGACTCTGAATCTCTGAACCAATCCCAGTGTGACCGAGCCTTTGATGTCTTCCTTCAATTTGATTGCCTTGACAACCCCTTCCCACCCCCCGACTCCCACAATTTCAATGACATGCGTTCCTGCTTCTCCGAACTCAGGCAACAGCTCAACCGCCATCTCTCCAAGTCCCACTCCAGGATCCGCATCCTCCACCGTGGTACTACTGGCTCTGCCATTTGTTTAATTGGCACTGCCGTTGGTGTTGTCATATCTGCCATAGCCATTGCAAGTCACGCTCTTGTTGCTCTTGTTGCAGTCCCGTTGCTCCCTGCATTACTTCCCTCCAAGATGACCAAGAAAGAGCTGGCTCATCTGTCACAACTTGAAGCAGCTGCCAGGGGCACTTATGTTCTGCACAACGACCTAGACACCATTGATCGCCTGGTGATCCGTCTTCATACAGCGGTTGAGGGCGACAAGATTCTCATTCAGCTTGGTTTGGTGAGGGGAAGGGACAAGCATCCCATTCAGGAGGTAGTGAAGCAGCTCCGTAGGAACCATGACAATTTCTTCCACCAGCTGATGGATCTTGAGGAACACTTATGCCTCTGCTTTGCTGCAATCAACCGGGCCAGGTCTCTCCTCCTTCAAGAGATCCGTCTTCATGAAACTCAGAGTTCCTAAATTATTTTCTTGGATATTTGAGTTATTTTGTTACCTGTCACTAATTCAGCACAAGGTTTTCAAAAATTTTGACTGATCCACGGAGAAAAACAAAAATACTATTTTGCCTATGATCTTTTAACAAGCTCCTGCCGGGATTACAATCTTTATACCTATACCATTTTCTCTCTCCTGTCTCTGTAATCAATAAGGACTACAGTTCGCAGTGTTTCTTCTTTCTGCTAGGGAATAGGCAGTCCATCTTATTGCAAAAAGTGAATTCCACTAGAGTAGAACAGATAAGTTTACATTTAGAGGAATCACTGTTACTTCATCCCAAGTTTGGTATTGTGAAATATTTCCTGCTAGTTGATTTGCCTCTTATCCTTGCTTGCGGATAAGTTTCTGTTATCAATGGCATGACCAAAACTGTGAACTGCTCTTGGTATATTTTGTGAACTAAGGATGAGCAGGTATCTCCGTTAAACGGACAAATATGCATATACATATGTTTATTTTTTATCAAAGATCCATCATTTATTTGGGTTGAAACTTGAGGGGCTTTGTATTTGCTTAAAGAGTGACGGTGTGACAGAGCCTGAGTAACCATGGCTTGTAAGCTTTCCAAACAGGATGTTCATATATGGGAAAGGGGTGTTCAAGCACCCCCCCCCCTTCTCCCTCTGCTTTGTCTGATGGGGTGCCACTTGAAAGCTTATTTGGTTACTACTACCTCAGGGGCCCAAAGATTTCTTGAACTGCTTTGTTATTTGCTTGGTCATGTGATGGATTCTATGAGAAAACAGTCACTAGAATGTAGGATTGAGATTATTTCTATTGTCTTTTACACAATTTTACTCGATAATAGATTGTTCACCATGTATTCAAGTGGAACTCACTATTTATATATAGACCCCTCATTTATGTATGGTTGACGGTTTACCATTAAGTAAAAGTGTAATAGAGAAAATATAAATCCCAAATTGTAGTATACATATGACTTTTCAATCATAATCTTAGCCGATAAGAATATATGTAATAGAAATCCTAAACTTCTTTCCCCAAACTCTGAACAATTTCTAAACAAGCTAATTGCCATGCCCCCGTCTTGGATCACGTAGGATGGGCAACGGATCGGTCACCAAGACCTTAACCAATTAATTTTGTGCATAGTAAATGCAAAATACAGCGAAAAATAGATAATAAAGTGAATCAATCCACTGACCTAATGAATACTAGATGAATAAACTAAACATCACCCACATCATTATTGAACCAAGTAAAACCGTAAGCAAACTATAAGGTTTACTACTCTAAATATAAGCAATATTGTTCCCAAAATAATAAAATATTTTGTCTCAAACTATAAAAGACATTTATTCTTGAAGACTTATAATAAAATAAATCTTCAAGTCCTCTAATCCCTTATCATATATGTGGACTTACTCTTCATCTTGATCTTCACCTGAAAAATGTTAAATATTTGCATGAGCACAACTGCCCGTGAATAACAACGACCACTAATGAGGTGTGAAAATAAGTCTCATAGTTCATATACAAAAATAAATTTTGATACATACATAAGTACAACAAATTGTACCTCAATTCTTCTTTCATAATCATTTAAATAAAATGATATCATGTTCACAAATAACTTTATAAATGAAAAAATATTTTATAACCTAAAACACCCACTCATTTTCACAAATAATTTTATAAATAAAAAGATATTTATAACTCAAAATATCCACTCACATATTCAGTCTCAAATGCATTTGTCATCTTATGTTTGTTACCACTAGCTTAATAATTGATCCCGTCTCTTGTCACCACTAGTTAGGTAACTGACTCCGTCTCTTGTCATCACTAACCTGATGACTGACCCATATGTACACAAAGGAATGTCAATGGACCGAAGCGGGGGTGGGGGGTGTAGTCTCCATCCTCGTACTCGCTTAAAAAAATTCCGTCCATCCCCGTTAGCAGGTATAATTTTTATTCCCATCCTCGTCCGCGGGTAAATTTTTAATCCCCATCCCCGTTTCTCCCGTACCCGCCTAAGCCCAAGCCCAAGCTAAATAAATCCAATATTTTAAATAATCGAACAACATTCTAAATAATCTAACATAATCTAACACAACATAATATAACATAGCATACTTGAATAAAACACAAATAACAAATGTCCAAAATAGTACTTCAAAATACTACATATTTGAACAAAACACAAATAAATGTCCACAAATAACATAATGGTGGTAAAATTTTCTCAATCAACTCAATATATATTTATTTTATTTAGCAGGTAACAGGGATGGGGCGGGGCGGGTACGGGCGGGGTAAGGGTAAGTTCATCCCCGCCTCCATCCCCGTACGTGTTTATACGGGTATCCTCGTATACGTCCATCATCCAATATGTATAGTCCATCCCTAGTCCAAACGAGGCGGGTTTGGACGAATACCCGTTTTTTCCCAGTTCACTGCCATCCCTATGTACACATCCTTGTACCGATCACACCGGTATACCTTTAATCTCGTTACCATTTAGACCTGGTAACCCAATTCCCGTTTCATAAAACATGACTTTAACACATACCAAAATTGTCGTTTTAATCCCAACACATACAAGAATTCTCTTTCATCACCAAAACACATTTAAGTAATGATATAAAATCATCGCACAAATTTTTAAAAATCATATATATAACAATTCACAATTGTAAAACATTTAATTGTAACCCCAAACATCAATATCTATATCATACATATAAAATATCTACACACACGCGCTCACACGTTTAATATAGAAAATCCTCTCAAAAGAAGTAGTAAACTACTTACTTTGATTTCCAAAATACGATTTAAAACCCTCTTTCCCAATCTCAAATGTAATCACCAACAAATCCAAAATAACATGTAACGATCAATCTTCATTCCTTAACTTCGTAATTCTGCGATTCTATATTTAATCTTTCATACTTTCTATCTATAAAGTCATTTACTTTATATATCATTTACATATAAATAACCTTTCTAATATGACATAATAAGGTATGGAAGTAGTCCGGTACTTTAGAAAAGTTTTTAAAGTTTTGGAATCAAAGTATAATTTTAAAAATTTTTGGGATCAAAATGTAATTTCCTTGAAAAAAGAATTTTCTATTTTCGGAGCTGCTATAAAATTTTCAAAATTTTATTTTTCCAACTTACAGAGTAAAAAGGTGGATAAAATTAAGTTTAGAAGAATATAAGAATCAAAATAAATCTCTTTGAAATTAAAGGGATAGATTATGTAATTTATGGACTTTATCTTCTCTAACACAAAAAATCTTCCAGGTTGGATGTTCTTCAACTTAAAAATCAAATCCCTTTTTCTTTCTCCATTTTTTTTCCCAACACACATATTAAACTCAATCTAATTCCAAACAACTATAAATTTAAAATTCAACCTAATAATTTCAAGAATCAACAAAGCACTATGAGACCCATACATATATATATATATATATACACACACACACTAACGTTATATATATACACACACCAACATTATAAATTCTACACCATTTAATTGAATAAAAATATATGACTCATAAGAAAAATAATCAATCTATATCTTTAATGGATTCAACTTTTTTTTTCTTCTTTATTCTTTCTTTCTCTCTCTCTAAGCCGCCACTGCATATCTTTTTTTTTTCTTCCTCTTGCTTATTTTGACGGCCTACAATTCTCCATATT
Organism: Ilex asprella; assembly: GCA_023539305.1. Taxonomy (NCBI): domain Eukaryota; kingdom Viridiplantae; phylum Streptophyta; class Magnoliopsida; order Aquifoliales; family Aquifoliaceae; genus Ilex; species Ilex asprella. The sequence goes on from CM042196.1 coordinate 6,706,559, forward strand.
TATTAATTACACAAACATCCTTTTTTAAAAAGAATATCACAAATTGACCTAAAAATTAAATTATATATTTATTTTTTAAAAAAAATTGGAGTGTCACACTGATCCTGATTCCAAAACAAGCTGCAACCATCATTAAACTTGTTGCCAAGCATAGCTAAAATAAAATAATCTATCAACTTTTGTGCAAAATAAATATAATATAATACCAATGAATAGATATCCTTAAAATACTCACTAAAATACTATGTGATAATTAACCCTTTGACTTTTTTTTTGTGTCAACTGAATCCCTAAACTCATTAATTATAACAATTGAGTCATTCTGCTTGCATTTGTTAGATTTTTTAATTAAAAGTGACGGAAAGTGATGGAGTATGCCACTCATGTGATACAAATAAGTTTTTAATCCAATCACGTGAGTGACATGCTCCATCAATTTCTATTAAAAAATTTAATGGACGCAAATAAAAAAACTCAATTGTTATAATTAACAAGTTTCAAGGCTTAATTAATGCAAAATAAAAAAAATTAAAAACTTTAATTAACACAAAAGTAACCGTTTGAAAATCATATGTGTGGTTTATTCGTAGGAATTCGTAACTGTAAAAAATAGAAACAGATGCCCAGGCTGGAAAATAAAAAATAAAAAAATGGGAATTAACCAAGTAAAATTCAAGTCAAAGTGTGAAAAAGACTTTTGTATCAGCCAACCACTTACTGACACGCGTTCTATCTCACATGCACTTCCATCTCTCTCTTTTTGAGCGCCTTGCTTTTTTGCTTTTCCTGAGATGCGTATCTCTCTGAGTACACCCAACCCAACTCAACTAGACAAAATCATATACCTGTGCAATGCAGGCTCTCTTCTTTCTGTACATCGTTTTGAATCATTTCAAAAAGATCATCTCTCTCTCTCTCTCTCTCTCTCTATCGCACTGGTCTTAGCTTTCCAAATTCTTTTCCTTTTTCATACCCATTTACCAGAAAAATCAAATCTTCTTCCATACCCTAATTAATTTGAGACTGAATCAAGCCATGAACCTGGCTGTGAGATCATAGAACACCCTTCTCAAAACCCATTTCATGAATTCAACTATACTTGCACTTTTCTGTATCTAACACTGTCTGCTTGTGTTTTTTGCCCAGATCACAGAGGTATAACACTGATTGTCAAGGACGTAAGCAGCAGAAAGTGAAAATGCCAAGGTCTAATCGAATGATGGAGGATCTAATCAACGGATCTTGCAAGATCCGGAAAAGGGTTTGCTCACCATCATCTTCTACATCGTCTAGACTCCAAAACTACAGATTCAAACGGGCCATTTTGGTGGGTAAGAGCCGAGGTGGAGGGTCACGATCCAGCACACCAGTACCCTCATGGAAAACTACGCCGATGAGGTCCATGGCAGAGTCTCCCAAGTACGCTGCTTCCCAGAGCGGAGGGAAGTCGAGGCCTGTGTCGGCGAGGAAGCTGGCGGCGACGCTGTGGGAAATGAATGAGGTTCCATCGCCAAGTGTGAGGAGAGAGAGTTTGGAGGAGGAAAAGAAGTTGTTGAGGAGAGAGATGAAGGCTAGAGAGAGAATGAGGTCGGTGAATTCCGGTTCACTCCCTCCCCATTTGTCTGATCCGTCTCATAGTCCTGTTTCTCAGGTGGGTTTGGTTGTTTTTCATATTTTATATTTATATTTAGGTAATCTAATTTGAATAACTTTTGACTATCTGTTTGGTTATTGATAAAGCTGTGGAAAAGAATGCGAAATGACACTTTGAATTTACTCTTTTGTATAAGTTTGGACTATCTGTTTGGTTGTTTCTGAGGTGGGTGGTTGTGGATATCTTTCTTTTTTCTTCTTATAATCTTTTGCTTAAATTGAATTGAGCTATCTATTTCCTTGTCTGTGTTAGGAGAGTCTTGGAAAAGGATATAACTGGTCCTTTTCACTGAGGGTACTGGTTTTGATGTCTTAAATTAATTGAAGTTTACTTGAGGTAGGGTTCTTCAATTAATGTGAGTTGTAAGTGTGGGTTAAAGCAAATTTGTTTGCTAAATGTTTGGTTGTTTGGAAGGCTGAAAAAGAAGAGAAAATGGCTATCTGATTGTTAAGTTTACTGTTGTTTTGGTTGGTTCAAAGGTGTGAAATTTACCTTTATTGAGTTGGAAAATTTTCAATGGAGGTATTGTGTTATATTATTGGGTTCCACAATCCACATGAATATTTTAAGGAGCGTATGATGTGTTTCTTTTGGACTTGTGTAACTACTGATTATGATTTTCAATTAATTGATTTGGACTTGAATAATTGTTTTGGTTAGCATATTAGAAGAGCTGATTTCTTTTGGCCAGATTCTTATCCTTACTGTTGGTATGAGTCTGTTTAGAAATTAGTCAACATGAATCCTACTTGTGATTTAGCCATTAAAATAATCATTTTTACATTTCATGCAAAACCATCATTTCCAATTCAAGGTTAGCCAAAACAGGTCAAACCTAACAATTCTTGCTAATCTGCTTTGTGTTCTTTAAAAAAGCAAACTTTTTTCTTTATGGTTCAATAACAATGACAGTGAGTGGTGTAATGTCATTTTTATCGCCAGTTAACCTAATTTATAGGATGTAAGATCTCTAATTTTAAGTTATACAAGACCTCCTTTTTTCAGGAAAATTATTTCGAAACAGTTTTCAAAAACTTCTTGTGTCTTTATTTACTTTCTTTTAAGCAACAATGTCAAGTGTAGCAACATCTGATGCTTCCAAGTATTGAAAATTTTGTGCTTGTCCTGCTTTAGAGTTGTTTGTACACGTGTGCTTATGTAGTCTAATTCTCGATCATATGGTTATAGTTCTAAAAATTAAGATTCCTTCTATTGGAATTGCAGAGAATGGATCGGTCTGAAACAGGTAGTCGCCACAGGAGGACATCCTCACTTTCTCAGAAGCTTAGGCTTGCAGACCATAATGTTAGAGTTTTGGATTCTCTTAGCAGTGCCAGTTTAATGGAGGTCACTGCAAATCTCTTATCTTTTTCTTAGATGGTGTACTAACTTTGAAATTTAGTTGATCTTTTTGTTATTCATTCTATCATATTCTCTGACTTTGGAGTGATTTTTGTGATCTCTCTCTCTCTCTCTCACTTTTCAATAGTTATTTCAGCTTCTGATTATTATTGTGCAATTTTGATTTCAAATTTTTAATATTGTCAAATGATTTTAAAATGTTTATTCTCGTATGATTGAAGAATGATCAAGAGTTGCTTGTGTGTTTAATGTGTCTTTTGCGGTGCAGATTGAGACTAGATCTCGAGCCCAGACTCCTAGTGGATCCATGGTGGGTGGTAGAAACCGTCTAAAGGATGTTAGTAATGCTTTGACCACGTCTAAAGAGCTATTGAAAATTATCAATCGTGTTTGGGCTCATGCTGATCAGCCTTCATCAAGCATGTCTCTTGTCTCGGCCTTGCATGCTGAGCTTGAGGGGGCTCGCCTGCTGGTCAACCAACTTATCCAAGAACAACGTTCAGATCAACAAGAGATCAATTATCTTATGAAGTGTTTTGCTGAAGAGAAGGCATCATGGAAAAATAAAGAGCAACAAGCAGTTGAAGCTGCTGTCGAGACCATTGCCGGTGAACTTGAGGTGGAGCGGAAGTTGAGGGGCCGTTTTGAGAGCTTGAACAAGAAACTTGGGAAGGAATTAGCAGACACGAAAGCATCTTTCATGAAAGCAGTGAAAGAACTTGAGAGTGAGAAGAGGGCAAGAGAAATAATGGAACAGGTGTGTGACGAATTAGCTGGGAATATTGGCGAAGATAGAGCTGAAATGGAAGAGCAGAAGAGGGAGTCTGCAAAAGTTCATGAAGAGGTTGAGAAGGAAAGGGAGATGCTTCAATTAGCTGACATGTTGCGTGAGGAGAGAGTTCAGATGAAACTCTCAGAGGCTAAACATGAGTTTGAGGAGAAAAATTTGGCCATTGACAAGCTGAGGAAGCAACTTGGAGCTTTCCTGGGGACCAAGAAAGGTAAAGAAAAGGGATGCGGTTCTCAAAAATTTGGGAATGATGATGAGATTGCAGCCTACCTGAGTAAAACTCGCTTTGGCTCTCATCAGAATGAAGAAAAAGAAGATGATGGAGAAGTGGAGGATGTTGTAGACTGTGAAGAAGACTCGGCTGAAAGTGATCTTCATTCTATAGAATTGAACATGGACAACAATAATAAGAGTTACAAGTGGGCTTACCCAGCTGCCATTGGACGTGATTCTAGTAGAGTTTCAATTGGCAATGAAATGAAAGGGAGGAATTCTACCCCAGAAAAAGTACACAGGAAGAGCACTTACCTGCAAAGGAGCATTTCAGATGGAATTGAATGGGCTACCCAAATTGGAGGGTTTCAGAACTTGAGAGATGGGTTAGACCGGGAGAGAGTCCATGAATATGAGAAGCAAGCTCAAAGAAAAAGCTGCGGGGATGAAATGCAGAGATACAAATCCGTGAAGGGTGGCAGGGACCATATGTTTCCTAGTTCTAGATTAGGGTCATCCAAAGACACTGCAAGTCCAACGCGGCAAGGAGGCCCATGGTCTTCACTAGATCCTGGCAGTACATTTCAGGAGAGACCTACTACGGCACAGAGCACTGGTTTGAAGTCGAGGCTGGGGGAAGCCAGAGTGGAAGGGCAGCATGCAAGAAGATCAAAACGGTGAATTGTCTCGTCTTCTTGACTAACAGTTTGTCTGGATCAACGAGAGTTGCCAAACTCACCGTTGGATGCAGAATGTCGGGAGTAGTTTGTCAAACTCACTGATGGAATTCCGTGGCTAAGATGAGTATCCAAAGAGATCAAAGCAATAGGAAGTAAGTTAACCTCTTGTTGATATTTGCTTTGAATGGTATTACTTCTAATGCCTCTAGTTAAAGCAGGTTGTTGCTAAATTTACCTGGAAACTGTTTTGAATGTTTAAGTGATGTGTAAGTTGTCAAAATTTTTGTATGAAGTTGTGCTAATCTTGTACAAAAACTTCTGGTGTAATTTATAGTTGTTACAAATTCACAAGCTGCTGTTTTACTTGCTTATATTTGGTTTTTCCTTTTAAAGGTAAATATGCTCGGGGTCGTTTGATTGTAGTATTAAGAGGCGTATTGAGGAGTCATAACAAATTAAAATTCTTTAATTTAACCTTATACTATGTTTGGTTGCTAAAAATATTTCGTATTATATTTAGTCTTATTTTGTATATGTATAAAATATGTATACAAATAATACGTTTTGTTTGTACCATTGAGTCAATTTTAATACCACTTGAAAATGTGGTATTATAATACAGTAAAGTCGTATTAAGTTATATTTTACTATTTTACCTATCAACTAAACAAAAACATGCATATTATATTTGATAGTTTTTATTCAATATGTAATTAATATTTTATTGTCTCCCTCCCTTTTATCCCGTGTCTTACTAAACATTGGATTACTTGTAATAGTTATGGGAGAATTATGTCTAGACTCCCTAAAATTTGTCACTTAATCACTCAGATTTCTTGACATTTGAAATATTATACACAGACCTTTTGAAGTTTGTAGGCGTATAATATTTCAGAGGATTTGAGTGTAATTTACTAATAAATATAATAACGAACATTGACGGTAGGATCTTAGAGTTACGCGCGTATAAGTTTTAGGAGTTTATGTGTAGTATTTCAAATGTCAAAGAGTTTGAATGATTAAGTGACAAATTTTAAGGGGTTTAAGTGTAATTCCTTCTATTTCTATTTCATATTTAATCTTATATTTTATATGTTTATACGGAATTAATCCTTATTAACTAATACAATCATTTCTCTTGTTATACGACAACCAAACGAAACGAGTTCTTACATTCATCGCCGAAGGACGAATTAGATTGAGAATTTTGTGAGATGACTTCAAAGAGGACATTGCCTATGATCAAAAGTCATATTTTTGAAATTCGAGCACCGAGTTTAACGGAGAGCTCAATGACAGGGTAAGATTCATATAACCGATTTCAAAGATTAGGCACACAAATTGGTGATGGAGGGTTGCATTGCACATCTTGTTTGTCATGTGAAGCTAGGTTTTTTATCCCATCCATACGGGTCTCGCAGGATCATGCTTTACCTCATTAATGTTTCCTTCTCTTCTGGTGAAACACTAGTTCTATGGGAAAACTAGGTGGTGTTTGTTTTGTGTCTCAAAATCAATTTTTTGTTCTTAAAACACATAATCTTGTGAGATATTGTTTGGTTAGCAGTTTCTAAAAACAAATTTTCAAAAAAAGTGGGAATTGAGAACAAAAAATAGAGAACATTGTTCTCTGAATTTTCAAGCTAAAATAGAAAATAAGAAAAACAACTCCTAAACACTTTAATAAGGTCTTTCCTTCAAATCCCTTTAGCGACAAAACTAGTCATAGTATAATTTTTTTTCCCCTTCTTCTCTCTTTCCACTTTGCCTTTCAGACGGAACGAACACACACAACCAGTGTCTTCTCAGGCGATTGGAGATTTGGGTTAAAGATTTGTCTCTGTCTTCTCTAACGATTGGAGGTCTGGGTTCAAGATCTGTCTTCGTATTCTCTGACGAAGCGTTTAGGATCTATCTTCTCTAACGATCTGGGTTCAAGATCTGGGCGATGTGGGTGTGTTCAAGATCTATCTTCTCCTTTTTCAATATTATTTATGTTCTCCGGTGTGTGGGTGTGAGTTCTCCGGTGTGTGATGGGTTAGTGTGTTCTTCGGCGTTATATATATATATTGAAATTGAAATTGAAATTAAAATTGATGTTAACATAAAATGAAGTATTGTCCAAGCAGATTTTATTGTTTTCTATTTTATAAAATTATTTTTGAAATCATATAACTAAACAAGTTTTTCGTCTCAAAAAACATCAAAACAACTTTTCTAAAACTCTTTTTAAAAATTATTTTCGGACATTTTTTTTTGAGATACAAACCAAACATGCCCTAGATTTTGGATTTCAAAACAGTCCCTAACACTCCAAAAGTTAAGGTCCGGTTTGATTTGCATCTCAAAAATTATTTTTTTATTTTTGAAAATAATTTTTGAGAGAAAAATTGTTTGACTAACTATTTTTTGTTTTTACTTTTTGAAAACTGAGTACAAAAAGTAGATAGTTTTAAAAACAAGATAGAGTTGTTTTGTGTATTTTCAAAATAACTTTTTCAAAATTTAGAAAATACCACCAACACCACTACCACTACATTTTCACCACTACCACCATATTTTCACCACTACCACCCTTCCACCACCACTCGCATCACCACCACACTTCTACAACCACAAGGACCACCACAACGTCCACCACCACCATTACATTTTTTTTATTGTTTTCTAAGTTACCGTCCAAACAAATTTTATTATTTTATATTATGTAGAACTGTTTTTAGAATCATATAACCAAATAAATTTTGCGATACAAAAAACACCAAAAAAGTTTTTTAAAATTCTTTCAAAAATTTTGATACTAATTTTTGAAACACAAATCAAATAGGACTTAAAAATTTTGGTATTTTTTGTTTCAGTTTCCACTAAAACCGCAATGTTTTGGTCTTTTTTTGGGGAAAACAAGACAGTTTTGAATTTTTTGATCTTGTGCCAACTTCACCGTTAAATGAGCTCACTTTAGAATCGATATCCCATATCCAAGAATTCGCTTTCTCGCTCGCATGCACGGTATATGAAATAAAAGATCGTATGCAGTGTACAAAGCTTTCATCTATAACAGTATCGGAGGCAGAAAGTGTTAGACATGTTACATGAATCACTGAAACTTTATGATATTAATGATGATTGGTAGTAGTTGTGGAGCAATCCATCTAAGACTCTAAGACCTAGATCAGCCAGCTAGCTGATGAAACCGTTTTCACCCTCCATTAGCATCTTTTCATGAACACTTTTGTTTTTTTCCCAACTGTTAAGGATGTTTGGATCAGCTTGAGTGCATTTCGGCTACAGTCCGGTTTAAAAGAAGGTTATCCAAACTAGAATTAGGATATTCATGAGGGATAATGCTCTTATGACAGGATTGCCAAGATTCGAATTCAAGACATTTAGGTGTACAAATCGTTTTTTTTATTATTTGAGCTAATATTGGTGTTGATGAACACTTTCTTTTAAATTATGGCCGGTGGGAACTGCTGATAGAATTAGCAACATAGCAAGCTATCCAACTTTACAAACGGAGATCATTTTGGCTGTTAAACCAGAATCAATCAAGGATCCTCTGTTATCAAGCAAGCTGGATCCTCTGTTATCAGGCAAGCTGTCCAACGTAACAAAATGGAGATCACTTTGGCTGTTAAACCAGAATTAATCAAGGATCCTCTGTTATCAAGCAAGTTGTCCAACGTAACAAATGGAGATCATTTTTGGTGTCAAACCAGAACCAACCAGATTTCATGGGATTTTTTTCAATGTAATTGTGTTTAAATACTTCATTTGTATAGCCTAAGTGTTCACATCGAAATTTAATACAAAACTCTTTCAGTATTATTTTTAGAAGAAATTCTCTCTGCTATTTTTTTCTTCATGGTATCAGAGCCATTGTGAACACTAGGCAACGTTACAGTTACAGTCACAACTTCAACATTCGTAAATACTCTGGTGCTGATTCTGTGCTAAGTGGAGATGGGTCTTCCATGGCCATTCTTTCAATTGGTGATTCTTGTATAAAACAAAAAAATACTGCCTTACCTCTCAATAATGTTCTGTTGGTTTCGAACTTAACGAAAAACTTACTTTTTGTAAGCCAGATAACGACACAATTTCCTGTTAACTGTGAATTTTTTAATGTTGATTTCTGTGTTAAGGAACGGGAAACAGGACAAGCAATGATAACAGGGAAACGCAAGGGTGATCTCTATGTCCTACCCACTTCTCCAGAATTGTATTTCTCCCATCGGTTTAGATCAGGCACTGCAGAAGTTTGGCATCAACGCCTAGGCCAACCTCAATCTTCAGTTTTACATATGCTTAAAAATAAGGGACTCATTGATTTCGTAGGGACAACAAAATCTCAAAATCTTTGTGATAGTTGTCAACTAGGAAAGCTTAGTCATTTACCTTTCTCTTGTTTAGAACATTCAAGTAGTAGTATTTTTGAAAAAAATCATCGTGATATGTGGGGACCTACCCCTGTTTTATCTATTGGAAAATTCAAATATTATGCTTGTTTGGTTGATGATTTTTCCAAATATACATGGATTATTCCCTTACGCAATAAATCTGATTTTTTTGATGCATATCTAGCTTTTGAGAAATATGTTGCTAGACAGTTTAATAAGCAAATCAAAATCTTTCATTCGGACGGAGGTGGTGAATTCATCAATTCTAAACTATCAACTCACTTTCTTTCTATAGGTATTGTTCATTAGGTATCCTCTCTGTATACCCCTGAGCAAACTGGTGTGGTTGAGAGACGCCATAGGACTATAAGAGAATTAAGGATGACTATGTTATTTCACTGTGGCGCACCTTTATATTTATGGATAGAAGCTTTCACCACGGTTGTATATCTTATGAATCGCCTACCATCGTCTACTCTTAACTTTCAAACTCCTTACTTTGCACTTCATGGAACACATTCAGTTTATTCCTCACTCCTAGCTTTCGGTTCTATGTGTTTTCCCTACACTTGGGATACACGAAAAAATAAATTTGATCCGAAAATATTACTCTGTATTTTTGTAGGGTACAGTGAAAAACACAAGGCTTATAAATGCTTTCATCCTTCAAGCAATTTTTTTTTTTTTTGTATCTTGTCATGTTGTATTTGATGAGTTAACTTTTCCGTATAAGCCTATTAACACATCTTGCATAGCAGCAAATCAGCCACATGTAATGAGCATTTTTTATTCTTGGTTGCCACATGCTAACACTTCTTCTTCTGCATGTATACTTACGGACTCTTCCTCACCTCCATGTCTAAGTCCACTGCTGCCTATTGCTACACATACTCCAGAGACACATATCCAAAATTCAAGTCCCATTGAATTATCACATGCATCTCACCCCATCATCGAGTCACCTACCAGTGAAGGAAATAATGAGTTACCTGAGTCCCCAAACAACATTGGTTCACCTGAAACATTTCCACCACAAGAGCCTCACGTGTTTGACAAGCAACATATCACAACTCAACTAAGAGCGATTGAAACACCCGAATCATCTCACCATATTCCTATTCCTTCAGCACCATTGGATCACCCGATTGTCACTCGGTCTAAACTAGGGGTAGTAAAACCGAATCCTAAATATGCCTTAAACACCATCACATCCTCTAATATACCTCGAGAGCCTCACAACGTCAAAATTGCCTTAGCCCATCCTGGTTGGAAAGCAGCCATGGATGAAGAGCTAGTTGCACTGCATAAAAATGAGACTTGGACATTTGTTCCACGCACGCCAAACATGCATGTCATTGGTTCTAAATGGGTGTTTAAATTAAAACTTAAACCCGACGACTCTTTAGATCATCTCAAAGCACGTTTAGTAGCAAAAGAGTATCATCAAATTGATTGAGTGGACTATATTGAAACTTTTTCTCCAGTTATCAAACCAGGGACAATGTGCATGATAATCACCATAGCTCTTGTTCAGAAGTGGTCCATTCGTCAACTGGATGTGAAAAATGCCTTCTTGCATGGTTTAATTTTTGAAGATCTTTACATGCAACAACCACCAGGAATGACAGATCCTCAACATCTGACACATGTTTGCAAACTACAAAGAGCGCTTTATGGCCTAAAACAAGCACCACGTGCTTGGTTTTAACGATTTAGTGCATTTCTTCTTAAATATGGTTTCTTTTGTAGTCTTGCTGACCCTTCATTGTTTGTTTTTCATTTGGATTATGGCTCATTAATTTTATTTCTTTATGTAGATGACATGTTGCTCACTGGATCAACTCTAACACTTGTTTCAGATTTTATTCAGTTCCTAAGCAATGAGTTTGCAATGAAAGATTTGGGGCCTATTCATCACTTTCTTGGGATGGAAATCATGCCAGCAACAAGTGGTCTTCATCTATCCTAGTCACACTATGCACTGACCATACTCGAACGCTCCAATACAGTTGATTGTAAGCCAATGAGTACACCTCTTGAAGCTAAAACGAAAATACCTTCCAATGATATTCTTTTGGAAGATCCAGGTTACTATCAAGGACTTGTTGGAGCTCTACAATACCTTACACTCACTCGTTCTGATCTTTTGTGTAGTGTTAATTATGTATCTCAATTCATGCATGCTCCCACAATAACAAATTTAAAAATGGTTCGACGTATTTTACGATATGTCAAAGGAACAATTGAAATGGGATTACATTTTTTCTTCACACACTACACTTGATCTATTTGCTTTCTCAGATGCAGATTGGGCGGGGTCCACTACAACAAGGCGCTCAACTACTGGCTATTTTTTCAATGTAATTGTGTTTAAATACTTCATTTGTATAGCCTAAGTGTTCACGTTGAAATTTAATACAAAACTCTTTCAGTATTATTTTCAGAACAAATTGCCTCTGCTATTTTTTTCTTCAGATGGAAGTTGTGGAACCAGCTTATAAATAAGCACAAGATTTGGTTCTTTTGGTTGGTCATCAACTGATAGAGAAAGTGGTTTACCAAGAGGTGGAGGAGAATATCTACTTGACACCTAACTTTCTCACCAACCTCAAATTTATTTTTGTAATATTAGATAGATAGTGGGGCCCCTTTCATGATTAAACCCTCATAAATAGCATTTTTTGTGGTATTTCATAATCTAATTAGAGAAATGCTATTTGAATAAAAAAAATAGACACATTTTGTTGACTCCGTCCAATACAATCATTCAATAAGTAATATGGTTCAATAAATATTGGAACTTATAGTTAAATTAATGATAATAAATTTGGGAATCGGCAAATATTGTCAATATTTTTTGTCCAAATAACATTGCTCATCTAATTAACCTGACATCATGTGATATTATTTTGGATGATGAGATATTTTTTTTGATAACACACGTTTTAAATTTATTGGGTATAACGTAAATTTCAGATGCACGTATTCATTTATACAAACCAAGAGCGTCAGTTAAATCATGACTTTATAATACTTGGAGAATTTTAAGTCGGTGAATACGAGTCTATGTATTATTCTTGTTTAATCACTCAACCAACCCATTTGACGCTTAATGCAAAATAATTGTCATTGTTCTCATTATTATTATTATTATTATTGTTCCCTTCAAATGTGTCTGAAAGTTAAAATGGCACATGGCTTAAACCCAACCCCCTTCTCAAATATAAATGGGGCCTATGATTCTGAAAGCACACTAATTTAGTTCAGTTGTACAATTATTTATATCTGAATCTACTACCAATTTAGTTGAATCTACTTCAAATTTAATTCCACCACCTATACCAAGGTGAAAATAGTTAGCTGTATTGAATTGGGTCGATAAATTTAAAAGTCATTCCTCAAGTTTTAATTATATTGAATCTGAATTTGGATTATTGAATGATATGGGCCAATTAAAAGGGGGTATTACCAACGATCAGAGTCCTAATTTTGACAAATTATTTATTTATTTTTTGTTTCAATAGTTAGGGGTGTTCGGATTAACTTATGCGTATCTTGACTAATTTCCTTCCTGATCTGGTCAAATGTAAGTCATCCACAATGAGACTAAGATATTCACGAGGGATAAATTCCTTATGATCTGACTCCAAGTAATTATTAAAATTTGAATTTAGGACGTTTAAATCGAGGAAATTGATGTGGGACAATTCAGAATATTTGAGATCAATTATCATTTCTCAAGAATGGTCTCAAACTTTAAAGAATAGATTCGAAATTTTTAGGACTCATTCACTAAAACATTTTTAGCTTATTATTAAATCGTTTTCTTATTCTGATTAAATTGTAATTTTTTTATTTACATATCAAAAAAGTTATCTGGATTTTTGCCCACAAATAAGGGCTAACAAAATAGGCATCCATGAAGGTGACGACTAACCAACGGGCTTTTGGTCTAATGATACTTTTTGCCTTGTAAATACTTTGTTTTCTTGAGATTAAGGGTTCAAGTCCCCCGCCCCTTCTCCAAAAAAAATAAAATAATTGACGAGCTCGAATTTTACTGGGTCAGTCCACATTAAATTAGCCGAGAAAGTTCGGAAGAAATTCTAATCGAAGTTGGGTCAACCCGTCAGAAAAGGGCCCAAAACACCAAAGGAGTTCAAGTAAGTTTAAGGACTCCCAAAGGAGGGCGTCGCCCATGAGGAGGCCAAGAGGGCGCCGCCCATGTTAGCTCCAAATGCGCGCTGCCCATGAAGACCCAAGTGGGCGCCGCCGGTGGTCAGGCCCTCCTGGTCCGTCCTCCTTCGTCCTCTTTGCTCCTGGTATTCTAACCTCTTCAGCACGTCGATGCAAGTACGAGTCCAAGCCCACTCCAA
>CM042196.1:6730033-6746799 GCA_023539305.1 Ilex asprella
AAATTTTAATAAGTAAAAAAATTAAATTTAATTAGGTTGAATCAAATTTTAATCGACTCAAATTCTAATATGTAGAAAAAAGAATTTTAGTCAGCTTGAATTTTAATTTGTAAAAAAATAAATTTTAATCGGATCGAATTTTAATCAAACTTTATATAGAAAGATTGTTTGATGTTTATGTAGGGACAATTTTGATATTTTAGATAATTAATTTTTATTATAAATGGTGGTTTAATGACAGAGAATGTCAGTAATATTTAAATATAAACTAGAAGGGGTGTCAATGATGTTTTTAATAATAGAGGGGATATCCTTAAAGATATAATAAACTAGAAGGGGTGTGACTAAATTTTTTCTTAAATATTATTATGATTTAATTAACAATGAAGATTGTATAATATCGAGATTAATTGCTAATCAATCTACCACAAAATAAATTAGATTAGTAAATTGAGTCAAATAAATAAAATTACTCTTTACTCTTTATCCACATTACATTGTAAATAATTCACAAGGGTGGATCTCAAAAAATGTTGATTTAAGAGAAGGCCTTTATGATATAGAAAGGAGAGGAGATTCATTTTGCTACATATGGAGACATGATTCAAGGAAAAAAGAAAACTTTGTTCGATGTAGACCACATGTGAGCACGTGCCTCCTCACTAGAAAAAAAGTTTTTTTTTTTTTTAAATTTGGTCACTAGCAAAGAAGCTGGTGCTGTGGTGATAATTAACCCGCTACCGCCCTAGCTTCTTTGGTAATTAGCACACTCAATTGTAGAGGCATGCATGTGAGGCATTGAGGTGAAAGGGTCCCTTCTCTTGCTTTGGTAGCAGCTGTGTGAGCTACCATGTTAGCAAAGTGCTTGATTTTCTTGAATTTGACCAGTGGAATTTTGGAAACATATTGCCATATATCCCTCACTATTGGTTCAATTTCGTTTTGCATAAACTCGGTCCCCTTATTGATTTAGTCAATGAGAGGCATGGAGTCTGATTCAATTACTGCAGCATTATACTCCTCCAATACCAGTCTGCATGCTCTTCTCACAGCAATAGCTTGAGTGGTTAAGGCTGAAGTTACAGTCATGGTTCCCGCTTCTCCCTTAAAAAAGACTCATGAATGGTCCCTTATCACCACACCATAGACTCCTTTTCTTTGTTTCTCTTCATAAGATCCATCACAGTTCATTTTCACCCATCCATTTGGAGGGGGATGCCAATTCTGTATTATCTATTCCAACTATCCTTTCTTGGGTGTTTTGCTTGGAGTGGATTTCAACCACTGCTCTCAAAGCTTGATTGACAACTCCTCTAGCTTGTGGTTGTCTCTGGTGATAGATCCATTCATTGTGGGCTTTCCATATCAGCCAACATTGATAAGCGAGTAGGGATTTCCCATAAGTCATTGAGTCTGTCTTTTAACCTCCTGAGTTGATTCATCAACCAATCTTCTATCCTCCTCACCTCATATCGATCAATCTTGATGTTTATAGGGGGAAATTTTCCAAACCTTACTGCCCCAAGGGCCAACCAAAAGCATATGCTTTAGTGTTTCATCTTCTTCACCACAAATTGGACAAGTTTGGAGTTTTGGTTATCTTTTTCTTCCATAGATCCCATCTGGTTGGTAAAGCTCCATTAATGATTTTTCACATAAAGACTTTAACCTTTGGAGCAGCTTTGTTACTCCATACGAATTTCCAAATGCCTTGTGGAATCTGGTATGAAGAGGCAGTAGCTGTAGCATTCTTTCAGTGGGCCTTGTCGACACTCTGAAGCTGGAATTGATATCCACTTCTGACAGAGTAAGAACCATTTTTTGTGTGTGGCCATCTTACTCTATCTAGCTGTTGGGTTTCACTCAAGGGTGAAACAGTGATGTCCCTTGCTATCTCAGGAGGAAAAGTTGAGAAGATCATTTCAGTGTTCCACCTCCTATTTGGGCTGAGAATTAGCTTCTGAACCTTTACGATGTTACTTTGCATACTATTTCGAATAAATCCCAAGCCTAGCACCCATCTATCCTCACAGCAGTGTACTTGTCTTCCATTCCCAATTTGCCAATAGCAACCTTCTTTCAATAATTCGCTCCCTTCCATGATACTATTCCATATTCATGATGCATATTATTTTCTGTTTGCCTGCCACACAAATTTTCCATCATAATACTTAGCTCTTAGAATTTTGGCCCACAAAGACTTAGGATTCTGAGCTAGTCTCCATGCTTGTTTAACTAACGTAGCTTTGCTGAAAGATTGCATATCTCTAAAACCCATACACCCATTCATTTTGCCTTTAGATAAGTGCCCCCAACTCTTCTAATGTATCCCCCTCTCCCCTGAAGTCTTGCTCCACCAGAACTTGCTAATACATGAAGTAATTTCATGGCAAAATGATTTGGGGAATTTAAAATTTGACATTGCATATGTAGGGATAACTTGGACCACTGCCAATATCAGAATCTCTCTTCCAACATGGTTTAACAGCCTTTCCTTCAATCCTGCTATTTTATTCTGAATCGTTTCCTTAAGCCAATTCAGTACTTGTCTCTTTGATCTTCCCCACTTAGTTGGTAGCCCCAAGTATTTTCCCATCTTCTGCAATAAAGTTACTCTCAAGCATTGAGCTGATTCATGTTGCAGCAAAGGAGTATTTCTGCTAAAAGTCACTCCTAATTTGTTAAAGTTCACCGGCTATCTAGTGGCGTAGCAATATTTGTGAAGTATATCCGTAATTGTTAGGCATTGGGCTCTATTGGCTGCAGAAAAGAGGATGCAATAATCTACAAATAATAGGTGAGAAATAACTGGTGCATTCCTGGTCAATCTTATACCCTGTAACTGGTGCTCCTCTCCTTAACTAGTTGGTAAGGCAATAGTTACCTTGTGTTGTTTCAACATAAATGTCAAAATGGTTAATGGTCACGACACACCATAATCCAATAGGAGTCTAGAAATAATGAAATCAGATACGATGTCATATAAACTGATAGGCTCGACTCAGACTAGACCCAAATCACAAATGATAGGTCCAAAACAGATTCAGATTACAGATGCAGACCAACAAATGCTCAATTATAATTTTAGTTGGGCCAACCCTACCTTCCTGAGAGACCCAACCTATCATCAATACTCGTTGGAATCTCTATCCAAGCAGTAGGAATCTGTGGGAATGTAGTCATCGGGGACACATCATCAATCTAGCAAAATCAACTCGTTCGTCATGAAATAAGGCGAGCTTCAAGAAATCACTCCGCTATCACCTCGCCTGTAATGAAGATAAGGTTTCATGAAATCAGTTACGAGAGAGGTGGATCAATAAGAGCCCCTGGGAATCAATTTCACTTGCCTATAAATTGTAAGTCCGCCTACACATGAGGGACATCATACACATCTCAATATACTAAATCTCTTGAATAATAAGATTCTCTGGCCACAGCCATCGATCCCAATGGAATAGGTCACCTAGACCGAACAACCTAACTTTGTGTTTGGTTGTGCTGAACCATCTTTACTTCATTTTTGATTGATTTTGTGTAAACTCATTTTGTGCACCATCATAAACTTCCAAGTTACTTTGAAATTGTTTCAGGCATGTACAGAGATGATATTGCCAACAGATGGTAACACTAACGAGAGCATATTTCCTGCGTCGGAATGGAACTACAATGATCGGGCAGAATATTGCGAAGGGAAATATAAAATTGTGCCCAGGCCATATTGGATTACTACTGAGTTCGGTGGTCATGTACGTGTTTCACAAACATAACGATCATATGCAACTAAAAATTTTAATTAGTGTTGCAATGCACAAAGCTCACCTTTCTATATTTTCTTGGGGCAGAATATTGAGAGAGTCTTGAAGCGGTTTGGGAGCAATATTATCTTCTTTAATGGATTAAGAGACCCTTGGTGTGGTGGAGGGTACCTCTCTCTCTCTCTCTCGCGCGCGCGCGTACACACACACACACACTCATACAACCCTAATTTCTTTGTGATTTCTGGCAGGGTGTTGAAGAATATCTCCAACAGCATAATTGCCATAGTTGCCAAAGAAGGTCAGTAAATAATATTGTGAGTGTTACATTGAAGCCAATGTTGTATCAATGGTCAAAGACATACTAAGGCCTAGATATCTTAGATGCAGATTGCGTAGGATGTTTAACCCGTTTACTTTATAATTTTAAGAAATTGTCCGGTATCCCAACCCAACTATCGCATGCTGTTAGACTGACTAAAAAATAGACCAAATGATACGACGCTAACACAATGATGTCACCATATAAGCGTCACACCACATGTTCTCTATTTTTGATCCTATCTCTTAGCAGTACCTATTAAACTAGAAGCTACCATGAAAGACAATATCATTAAAACCAAAACAATATGAATACAACTTCTCTCTCTCTCTCTCTCTTGCTGACATTGACATATATTCTACCAGGGGCACACCATGTAGACCTGAGATTTTCAACAAGTGAGGACCCAGAATGGCTCCTTGATGTGAGGAGAAGAGAGGTGAAGATCATAGCAAAATGGTTATCACAATATTACCACAGCCTTGCTGATCCTTCTCATTAGAGTCAACATTTTGATACTTCACTGTCTACACACTCAACAGAATATATCAATTTACCATTCAAAGGCAACTCGTACCCCTCCAATTCTTTTGTATTTTCTGTGAGTTCCAAAATAAAAATATTGCTGTAATTTGTGCTTGACAAAGAGAACTTTGTTTTTCATGGCCTGTCGTCTCATCAAGTTGTGGCAGTGTTCTATGTGGAGCATAAGTTCTCTGATAAAGATTGTGTTATGTACACATTTTTAATATATTTTTTATATAATGTTAAAAGTAATTATTAGGAAGTTATTTTAGTAAGTGGGTTAGTGGTAGAGTAATTTGTGAGCAATTTCCTAAGTGGTTAATAAGATAGTGAAGTTATGGGTCAAGTTAGTTATGAAGGTAGTTTTATTATCTTATACTTAAATGTCTTCCTATCAATGAAATGTGGAGGTTGAATATTGTATTGAATTTTCTTGTGGAAGTGTTGGAAATTTGGTTCTTCTTGAATTGAGTCATTGAGGGTTTTCACCACCTCAAAACAAGTTTTCTTCCTGGATTCTATTTTTTCTTTGCTTTACAAATCATCCAAAATTGTGCACATAATAGATTGTGAATTTATGATGGTTAGTTGTTTTCAACTCTTCTTGATGTCTAATTAGGATTTCTGATAAAAGATGGTTTATAGAGTTCATGTTCTAAATGATACAATTTTCATTTTCTCTTTTGAGAAAAAAAAAAACTATGAAAGAGAGGAGTCCGTGATGTTGGAATTGGATAGTAAAGTTTTCTATGTCACTGTCCATTTCTATATCTTTCGGTTGAAATTGGACAATGATATTTCTATATCACTGTCCAATGCTATTGTCCTATGTCACTGTCTAATGTCACCAACCATACTCATATAATTTAGAGTAATGTTAGATAGACTTAAAAACTAGACTTGATAATCTCTATAAGTTAACTCAAAGGTTAGAACCCCCCCAGGTGGTTGGCTCAGCCCAAGACATGGCCAACTAAAGTACTACCAACATTAAGCATAATATATTAAATTTTCAATGGATTGATATAAAAAGGTGATTTTTTTTTATATTTTGGTTCAATAGTTGGGGGTGTCCGGACTAACTTACGCGCATCTCGACTAATTTTTTTTTTGGTCTGATCAAAGGTAGACCATCTACTCTGAGATTAGAGTATTCACAAGGGACAAATCTCTCATGCCTAGCTTTGAGGAGTTGACAAGATTTGATACACATTTTAAAGGTGATTTTGATACCACATTTTGTGCTCCCTTTTTGACATTTCACAATTTGTGTGAAAGAATCTAGAAGAAGAAAAATAGTGAAAATATATAAAAAGATAAAAGGGTATTAACAACAGTTTAAATTTAATCCATAACCTAAACAGGATGATATGGATTATTTTAAATTTTAAGTCACATTGATGTTAGAGGTTTTGACCCAAACCCTAAAAAGACAATATAATTTAGTGAAAGAATAAACAAAACAAAACAAACAAACAAAGTGAAAACAAGGATTACTACAAAAATGGGCAGCCGTCAATGAGCGTGACAACTTTAAATAGGAAACCAAAATAGTTCCAATTCCATAGTTAAAAGATGGCTCCAAAACCATGGTTTAAAGTTTTGTTTTGGAGACATCTTTTGATTAGTCAAAAAAATAGAAACACTTCGGAAATATTTTAGAAATACAAGAAAACGTCATATTTTTATAGAAATGAGCGAAAATCTGTAAAATAAATTGTAGTTACATTAGTAAGTTCTTGTTTTTGCTTTTTAGCAACCAAATAAATTAAGAAGTAACCAAAAATCTAATAGCTAATAAACTATTGCGATTGTCTAACATATTGAATCGTCTTTCAAATCAAAACTTAGAGCATTCATTCATGTCATAGTATAACAAAATTAATGTAAAGATTTTTTTTTTATATAAACCTCTTTTTGATTCCTATCGGAGAGTATTCTATTGGATAGAGGAATTTGAATTGGGTCTCTGCATATGTTTTGGATTTTCCTTTTTTAAAGTTTTGCGAAACTAAAGAAAAAAAGTTGTGTATCGAGCGTGATGATGCATAAAAGTGGATTTGTGCACAATCAATAATAGAGTGTATAATGTTGAATAGTTAATGAAACAATCAATAACAAAAGGTAAAGATTAAGTTAACACAAATAACACATAGATGTATAGTGATTTGGTCGAGATGACATACTCTACTCCGAAGGTGGCAACGGTGGACGAAGAATTTTATTAATAACATAAGGTGAGAGAGAGCAAAGGTAAGCTCTGAGAGAGGTTGGGTGGCTATGAGAGAGATTGATGTGTAAAAAGTGTGTAGAGAGATGTCTCTCTCATGTGGAGGGGGCTTACAATTTATAACCACATAACCTTAATTGAGGCAGTGACGTGAAAATAAATGTGACTAGCTTTTCAGGGAGAATAGCTACAATTAGGATATGTACAATTAGGGATAGTCTTAATTTTGGAAAGTGACTATCCCAGTAATTACTTCCCGCGTGCGCTTATATTCCTAAATCCCTTGAATCTTGGTTTGATTAGAATTCATGAATTGTGTTTGACCTACTTTGTAACTAATTTGAGCTTAATTAATTGAGTTTGATGTAATTAAATTTGAACTCATCATAGCGTTTCAAAGAAAAACAAAGAAACGTTTCAAGTTTCGTTGGAAATGTTGCATCATAGAGACTCTCCTTATATTTCATTTCTTATTCATCAAATACGTATCCAAATGTTTCATAGGTTTTGAATGAAACTACAGGTTCTCCACTTTGAACTGAATGTCTGATCCATCCTTCTCGATTTCCTTCCCCCTCCCTAAACTTCTTTCTTTCCTCTTGCAGTTAGAATTGCTTTCATACAGCGGGAGTTATTGGCTCAAATCCAATGAAATTTAAGACCATGTCCAAAGCCTCAACCAGTGACGGAGCCACATGAGGACCAGAGGGGGCATGGGCGCACCTTGATTTTTTTTTAGAAAAATATTATTTATGCATATTTACAATTATTACAAATATACTTAAATAAGTCCACTCTATTATTTTTTGTTCTGTCATTTAGTATAATCATATAACTAAATAATTATGAAATTTTGAACACAATTTCAACAGTTTATGGATGCATCTAGATAAATTTTTAGCATGTCGGACTCATTTTTAAAGTTATAGATAATATAAAAACTAGGTTAAATAATATAATGAATGATTAATGACTAATAGCTTGATTGGTTATATATAAAAAAAAGATTATAGTATCTTTTATTCAGTTAGTCTCATTTGTTGTGAAAAGTTGTAATTAATCTATTTTTTTTTATTTATATACGTTATATTTATCGACGTTTGATAATTTTTCTATGAATCATTAAATATTAAATACAACATCGTAAATTTAAATACATTATTTGATTGAGGGAAAAAAATTAAAATTTTTAATTAAAGGGCCCACTTTAAACAGAATTTCCGACTCCGTCATTGACCCCAAGTCATTTATTCGCACAAAAGATTCTAAAAATGCTTTGAAAATGAAGTCTTCGAGTCTCATTGAATAAACTCAACATCAAACTAGTGTGATATCAGACATTTTTCGATTAAATTGCAATGTACTCTTGTCATATTACATGTCTCGATCGATATTAAGCTCACATACCCTTATTCTTTGGCCACCAAACAAATACGAAGGAATCTAACTTGAAAATGGAGGCCCCAGAAGAATGGTAAATTGGAGTTTTCTACCCACAGGAGTTACAATATCACCTAATGTACACATCAATGAGTATGAGGCCATATGCACCAAACAGAGATAAGAGTCGAAGAAATTAAGCACCAACCAAATAGTTTATATCATATAACTAGATTTGAATCTTTATTGCAATTTATTTCTCCCCATTAAGAACTTGTGGATGGTAGAGATGATTGATTTTCTTATGTTGACATGTGATGCAGGATAGTGTGAATAAAGAAACGAGACCAAACAACAAAAACTATAACATGTTGATTATCGCAATAACACAAGATTACAATCTTCAAGTGCCTTTGTTGATTCATAAGAATATCAAGTCAATTGGGAATTGAAAGATAACTCGTCTCTAAGTTTTATTCAAAATAAATTGAATTAGTTTTCAACACAATATAAATAAAAAATCCTAATGATCTTAAATTACTAGAAAATTCAAGTAAATATGCAATATTACGAAAATACCCCAAACAATGAGGTAAAAATAGAAAAGTGTCATAAACGTCATTTTTTAGCTAAAAATCGGTGGGCTGAAGAAACTTCAATTCTACTCAAATTGTCGAGAGCTTTTTGGAATGTCGTCTTATGAAATTTTTTGATATTGTCGCTCAAAATTAGTTTTGATTTATGCCCAATCAACGTTGTTTTCGACGGTTTTGATCAACCATGTAGTCTTCTGCTATACGTACTACATCAATATGCATAATAACAAATAATGGTTGGACCATCTTGATGAAAGGTCCTTAATGGGTCTTTCGTCGGATCCGAATTTTCTTACCCTCAAATTTTGTCAAATTATGATTAGATTCAATCATTCGTCGTGAAATTATTTGTGCTTCACGAGTAAGTTGTCATTAATTTATGAATTTCACGATGGATATTTAACCCCCCCCCCTTTGGCTTTGTTTGACCTAATATGTACATAAACAAGCCTCGAGAGCAGTTGCTAGCAAAATTGACAAAATTTCAAATTTCGAGATCCAAATCTGTCTTCATCAATTTGTTAGTTTAACAATTCACCTTCATGAGAATTCAATAATGCAACGATGAAATTATCCATCTTTACCTAGAACTCGTAGTCATTTGAGAGATAAGGACATAATTTGAGCGGACGAACCCGAATTCAAAATTGAAAAATTCAAAAGTTGGGTTCATCATTAAATTCTTAGATTTGTGGAAACTCTCCAACCCCCCCCCCCCTCTCTCTCTGTCTCTGTGCAAGCATAGAAGACATCTGCAGGATGATAATTGCAGTGAGGTTATATACTCTGTCATATTTATGCTTCCTTCTCTTTTCTTCAACTATATCATTCGCCAAGCTCACACCCAAGTTCCCAGCATCAATCATTCGCCCGGAACAACAGCTCTCTCTTGCTTCAGACAATGAGCTGTACCAAGAGAAATACTTCACCCAAATTCTTGATCACTTCAATTATAATCCACAGAGTTACCAAACCTTTCAGCAAAGATACTTGATCAATAACACTTACTGGGGTGGTGCCAAGGCCAATGCTCCGATCTTCGTCTATACCGGAAACGAAGGAGAAATCGAGTGGTTTGCTCAAAACACTGGTTTTATGTTTGATATAGCTCCCCATTTCAAAGCTCTTCTAGTTTTCATCGAGGTAGCATGCATGAAAATACTTCTTTTCTCTCTTTCAAGACTTTCCAATTTCCACGCATTTTCGTGGAAACCAAACAGGAAAAAAAGAGCCCATTTTTGTGATCAAACTAGAGGGACTGATACTATAAGTGCTCCTTTGCTTTGGATGTATATGAATTGCAGCACAGGTTCTATGGAAAATCCATTCCTTATGAGGGTGATACGGATGTAGCTAATTCGAATTCAAGCACAATTGGATATCTGAGCTCAACACAGGCATTGGCGGACTATGCAACTCTTATAATTGATCTGAAAAAGAATTTGACAGCAACCGACTCTCCTGTGGTGGTCTTTGGAGGTTCCTATGGAGGAAGTATGGTATTTTTTTTAACAGTAGATGATCAGTTAATGTGTAGAGTGAATTGATTATGGTAATTCATTTAATGAGTTTTTGCAGTGCTAGCAGCATGGTTTAGGTTGAAGTACCCACATGTTCCCATCGGAGCCTTGGCATCTTCGGCACCAATCCTTCAGTTTGACAACATTTCATCTCCGTATAGCTTCTTCAACACCATCACCCAAGACTTTAGGGTCTCTCTCTCTCTCTCTCTCTCTCTCTCTCACACACACACACACAATGGACTTTTGTTTTAACAAAGGTTAATAATTAGGGTAATATAAAATAACCAAAATAATTTAGAGGATATTGTAAAAAATCAGTAGTTGGAAAGTGAAAAATGAATAAAAGGGTCATAGTTATGGGAACAAAGTGAAAAAAATATCACAGTTGCGTAGGTCAAAGTATAATTTACGCTAATAAAAATCATAAAGATTATATAACTATCTAGAAACATGATAAAAGAAAAACAAGAAAATTCTTTGATCCATACACACTTATATATAACCAAGTTCACACCTGATCATAGTTCACAGTGCCAGTCCCCTCCCCCCTAAATTTGAACAAAAATTTGGGGCCACAAAATAAAATTTTAAATAATGGTATACAATCTTAATATTATGATATAATTTAAATATTTTATGCATTTTAATCATTGAATTAGCAATTAGTGCTAGCTTTAAACAAAATTCACTATTTATCCAATGTGTTTGGTCATCAAATTAAGTATAAGTAGCATTATTTTAAAAAAATTAGAATCCCTTTCAAAAAAATTTAGGGTCTATAGTTCAACCTAATTTTTTATCTCATCTGATGTTTATATTATATGTATTATAATTTTGCAGTTTTATTATTAAAATTAATTATCTATTGTATAATAAGTATGAATAATAATTTTATATTTTTATAAGTTAAATTTGAGGCCATTTTTTATTACTTTATTTGTAATACACATGATGACTATAAAATAGAGTAAATAGAAGTAGTGGACTATCTGAAATTAATTAACCATAGTTGTCTTATTAAATTTTCTTATTTAAAAATAATCATGTTTCACAAAAATATCTAGCAATGTACCACTTATTTTTGGACCATTCAACTTATGTAATTCTTAATTTTATATTCATTTTATTAGTTAAACTAATTTTAAATTATGTGTCACTTTATCTTAAACAAACAGAATGTATGATTGCATTTGATCTTTGTATTTGTCTTCGATTAATGTAATTTTTATTTGCAAAATTTAAATTGGTATGTTGTATCTCAAAATGCAAAACACGTGATTTTAAAAAAAAATTAATATTTTGATAACTATTTAATACTATTATTATTACTGAATAAATATTAATAAGACCTCATATAACATTGTCGCCTAGGCTCCTATTTGGGTTGGGCTGCCTTTGCACATTAGGTCACACTTAAGGATGGCAGTGGAATGGAAAAAAAATAGGTATTTGTCAAAATTTGTCTCATTTGGATCAGGAATGGACCATAAATATTAGATGGTGGATATATACGAAGATACTCGTATAAACCCGTACGATGATGGACTGAAACCATCCCCGTCTTGCTCCTCCCTCGCTAAACCCGTAATATGTAATAAAATAATCAAGTGCAACACACATTTGTTATACATATCGTTTTTGTGAGTTTTAATGTTTTGATTAATTTGTTATATATAATAAGTTTTCATTCTTCTTGTATATTCATTGTGAGATTTTATGGGGTTTTTTTTTTAATTTTTTTTCTTAAGATCATAGAAATTAATTGTTATGGGCAGGTACGGAGATAAGAATAGGGATCAAAATTTATCCACAAGGTAAGGACGGGAATTGAAATTTCTCCTGCTAACGAAGGTGAACGAATATTTTTGAATATGGTACGGGATGAAGACTACTCCCCGTTCCCGCCCCGATTCACTGTCATCCTTAGTTGCAACCATTGCACATAGAATCACAAGCATATAGCTCCATAATTGAGTCCACATGCCATCTTAACTCGGTCTAAACTAGCTTGTGACGTTTATAAACTTTATTTTTATAAATAGGCGGGGTCGTATCGTAAGTTTCTCTAAAAAAAATACCTTCATTATAAATTTGAAACCTTGTTAATGCCTAATTGTTTTTATATCACGGTTGAAAAACTAGAGCGAGAGTGAGAATTGCTATAAAGTTCTGAAAGGATCATGGCAACTAATTGAAGACACTGCAAATCGGTCGGGTGGACTTGAGTTACTCCGAAAATCGTTTAGAATATGCGAGTAAGACCATAATTTATGCTTTTTGTTTACTTATATTAATTTCTACTTGGTCCCATAAGAATTCAATTTTCTCATTTTTGCCCCACAGGAATTTTATTAGTGCAGATTATCTCGAGGGTTGGCTTGGCACAGCGTGGTTATACACAGCCATGACGGATTATCCAACTCCTTCAAATTTTCTTCAGCCATTGCCTGCTTATCCAGTGAAAAAGGTACTACCTTTGAAACACAAGGATATATATTGGAATATTGCTGTTCAGATGTAATTTATTAATTTAATTTATTGGTTTAATTTATTACAGTTAGGGCTTTAGGAATGTTAAAGTATGATACAACATGTTAACAAAATACGAAATTATAGCGTTTTGATGTTTATTCAGCCACCCATTTCGTAAATGAGTGAATTTGATATGACACGATTAATAAACAAATCGAATATAAGTGAAGTCAATTAAAAAAAATACACGACACGACTCATTTATATAATAGTTATACACAACTTATACATAACATGAATATAATATGACACGATTCGTTTAGACACAAATCAATAAATGAATCGAATATGAGTTATCTTGATATGAACCCACTAAGACCCGTGATATGAACCCGCAACACACCCGACACAAGTCTGTCTCACCCAACACGATTGACAAGCTTAACTAAAAGTTGGGTTGACAGTTGTGGGGACCAAGCACTTGCTATTGTCGGTCTGCACTAGCAAGGATGACATCCACTTGGGCAAGCCACTTGTCGGGCGGCACTAGCAAGGGCAAGCCACCTGCCGGACGACGCCTGAGGGAGATACTTGTTCAACCACGTCTCGTGCCCAACCGCCTATGGAGTTGGTCATCACCCACTTAGGGAAAGACCTAACTCAAGCCTATTGACAACCAGAGGCCTCCACAAATAAGCTACCTCCTTGCTACCTACGTAACTATGAACTCTCTTGCTCACATTTTCTATGAGACTCCTACCCAGGTAAGGATCAACTGGGGACCTAGAGTCCTAACCAAATACTACTCCGAGTATCAAGGGACTAATGATGAGATCAACATCTCCTAGTAGGCACATCCCTTCCTATAATCTAGTACACAACATCCTAGTTCGATTCTATCTTGAATGTCTAGGGGATTGGTGATGAGGTCTATCCTATCACAAATTAGAATTCAAGTTCATACGAAACATTACTTCCTATACCACTATAAATAAAGGTTTTGGGTACCAAGTAATCTATTCAATCTAAGTCAATTCACTCAATACTACTCTCTAACTTGCGATCTGACGTAAGTATTAGAGTGTCTTTGGTTGCCTTTAGCCATCGATTCACCTAGATATTCTCTTGTCATGCAAGTTCCATGAGGCTTCTTCAGCACCCTCTCTGTCCGTACGAAATGGTTACTCTTTGTGTGAAATTATTCCCGCACAACAGTAGACTTCATTCAATATTGAAACACTAATAATAATTTGCGCCTGAAAGTACTAAGTAATTCAAAAAACCTCGAGCACTGGTTATGTAATATAAATATTTTCAAACGATACTTTATTTTTCATTATTTTCTTCAGTTACATAATTCGAAATCAATTTAAAAACACTAGTTTCTAAAAAAAATGTTAACAAAACTTCCTCTAAAAACACAACCCCTAAAAAATATCAACATGTACACAATTTATATATTTAATCATTATACCTAACAAAATATCTTTCTTTTTTGAATAGGAGTCAATATTGGCGTGTGTTAGCGGGTGTAGAGAGATAGTGTGTGAGTATGAGATAGATAGAGAGAGTTAAATGAGAGATGAGATATGAGAGTATGAGAGAGAGAGAGAGAGAGAGAGTTATATTAAATTGTTTGTTAGAAAATTCTTATTATTAGAGTTTTAATGGTTTGTTAGAGAATTCTTGTGATTAGAGTTTTAATGGGTATTAAATGTATTTTGTTATTATCGGATATATATAGTCGTCCAAACTAAACTCTCCAACTACTATTACTTTATTATTGTGGGTTTAGGAGAGAACGAGTGTGAGTATGAGGTAGATAGTGGGATAGAGTTGTATGAGAGATAAAAGAGTATATGTTTAAAATGTGTGAGAGATAGGAGAAAGAGATGTAAAAGAAATAAAAATCCAGTTAGGATCATATAGATATAGATATAAATAGATTGATATATATAGGATGACATATGTTAATGAACCTATAGTTTGTTAGAGTTAATCCTTGTTATTAGAGTTTTAATGGGTATTAAATGTATTTTATTATTATAGATATATATAGTGTTTAAAACGTGCGAGATAGGAGAGAGAGTATGAGATAGAGAAAGAGAATTATGATGATGCACAAAATTGTCTTGTGCAAGATCAACAGTCAAGTAGATGAATGGTGTGATTAATGAGCAGTTAACAAGCAATCAATGACAATCAAGAACTAAAACAGTAAGTAAACAGTAAATAACGGCAATCACAAGGATTTATAGTGGTTCGGTCCGGGTGACCTACGTCCACTCTTAAGAACGGCAGCAATGGTGTGTGGTATTTTATTGATGACGTCACCAAGAGAGTAACTCCGACGAGTGTTATAGTACTTCTTGAGAGAGAACAATGTATGTGAGGGTATGAGTAGAGATTTCAGAGGCATGCCCTCTATTTGAGAGGACTTACATTATATAGCTAGGATAAGGTGGTGAAATAGTGACGTGGGTGAGCGGACTTTTACTACTTTGGTAAGTGTAGTTATGATAGGAGATCTCCGCGCCTATCCTAATATTTTTTTTCTCATGCTCTTATTCTTTCATATGAGGACTTTCAACTGGATTGGACCTGATCCTCGTCTTGAGCTCGAACTTGTCTTGAGTTGGTGTGGCTTGGACTTGGCTTAGAGTACCAAGGTGAAGAGGAGCAAAGAGGAGGGCGCCCAAAGGGCCAGCCCATGCGACGCCCAAAGGGGTCAGCCTAGGCAGCGCCCAAGGGCTGCCAGGTCTCTTGGGTTAGCCTTGGGGATTTGGGTGTTGACCTCTTGATACCTTCCTTTCCAATGGGTCGAATCTGCCTCGATTTGGGCTTTCTTGGTTTATTTTATTGGGTCAGACCGGGTTAATTTCAAGTTTATCAAGTTATATGAGAGATAGGAATCTTAGAGTTATAAAAAGAAAGAAAGTCCAATTAGGGAGGGGGAGAGAAAGAGAGAGAGAGAGAGGTTAGCTAGTATAAGATAGGAGAAAGAATTAGATGAGAGAAAGAAGTGTCAAAAAAAAAATTCGCATGAGGACTATCGAATCAATAATCTCTTTAAATGATCTGAGCCGCAAAAAAAGTTCAAGACAAATAATTTAACTACTTTATTATATAGATTTTTGTAATATAATGACTGTAGTGAATTAAGATAGTAAATCAATTGAACATATCATTACTCATATATTATACTTTAGTAAGGACAACAATTTCAAGTCGGGAAAAAATATACCACAAAAACATCTACCAATGAAGGGACAATATAGATCAAATTTTTCCCATAAGGCTTGTATAATTTGATCTAGATTCCCTCCAATACCATATTTGTTGCTCAATTCATTAAATAATAGATCTCTTTAATTTAGTTTTTAGTGAGCAATTTACTTTTCTCTAATTTACTTGATCTCTTAATATTAAATTGAACTCATTATATTTGAGTGAGTCATCTTCTTCTTCTTTTTTATCCAACGAGTAGGGATGTGAGTCAGTTTACGCACAATAATTAATCTTCTCTCCGGTCTAATCAAATGTAGACTATTCATGCATAGGTTAGGATATTTATGAGGGATAAATTCTTTATAGCCTGGCCTTGGAAGTTACTAAAATTCGAATTTAAAAAGTCTGAATTTATAGTTTATCTCTGTTACCACTTGAATTATCTCTTGAGATTATGGGTCACTAAGGTGAACAATTTATCATTGAAGAAATACGAAATTGGGGATCAAAATCCTAATTTAATTCTTTGGTGGGCCATTTATTTACAATTGGGAGAGGTATAGTAAAGTTTTAGTAATAAAGTATTATTGCACTATTTAGACCTAATAACCAATTTAATGATATGTTATCTGATATATTTTCAAAAAATATATATATAATATAAAAAATGGTAGACTTTAATAAATTTATTGGACAATCTCTAATAGATTCATTAAATGACCACCAAAATTT
>CM042196.1:6763568-6797304 GCA_023539305.1 Ilex asprella
AAAGTGTTTATAAGTCATAATTCCTAGCTATGAAATACGGATACTTCGTTAAGGTCAACTTATCTGTATTGGATACCATATGGATACGATACTCGTCCAATATTCGATGATACGTATCGGATACGCATAATCCGTATTCGATAATTAATAAAATATGTGGATACTTCGCATATATTTCTAAACATGAAACAAAATGTACAATTTTCAATTTTAAGCAAGACCCCTTCTTTGAAGTTCACATACAATATAAAATATCAATAAAATTTCATCTGATTTTGAAGACACTAGTGTTTTTAAGTACTATCTATTATTACATGTTAAAAGAGTATAAAAAAAAATTAGTCACTTGCACTATACTTTTTAAAAATAAATACTTGTAAAATCAACTAGTTAAATGTTATTATAATTCCTTTAATTTGTCATGCTCATTTTATGAACATATCATAATGAGACAGTATTACATCTTTTTCATGGTAAAAATTTCTAATTTTACATACTAATGTTAAAAAATTATTGAAAAATTATAATTTCTAAGTAGTTAAATAATAGTAAAATATAAAATATATTTTATTATAGACATTTTGTAATTTTACCTGTATTTTTTTTTAAAATTTTATCGTATCGCCGTATCCGTATTTTATTATACTCGTGTGACATATCCATACCTATATCCGTACTTCCTAAAAATACTTTTGAAAAATCACCTAAGTCTATTTTTCTTATTAAATTTAAAAAATTAATATTAACTGTTAAATTAATTTTAAAGTAAAATTTAAAATAATCTCAACCACAAAAAATAAAAATTATTTTATCTTTTATAATTTAAATTGTATTTTATTTTATTATATAAATAACTACCTATCACTGATCAACAAAAAAAAAAAACTACCCATCCATGTCATATAATAATTATCCTATGTAAAATCTACTTATTCACTCACATATTATTTTATTATTAGACAAATATACTATCAATCTGATAACATGATATAACCGTCACATTATTTTAAAGTGAGTATGGACGAGGGGTTAGAGTCAGAGAGGGAGCAGGCGGTGAGAGAGGTGGGATGTTGAAATCTTTGGGTGGAAAAGCAAAAAATGTGTATAAAATTTTCACCTTTGGATTAATTTTAAATTCATCTCAATCGTCTTTGGAGTAAATTAACTTTGAAAATTCAAAAACTACTGCCTTATTATGATTGAATACATATTCCAAACATAAATTTGATATTATAATTATAAATTTATACCTTATCTCAACTTTAATCCAAACTTATAACACAAGAAATATAATCAAATAGTACTCTTATTAATACCATTTATATGAATCAAATGAAAACTAATTATTTAGTCATAATATATTTTGTTTGTACTCGAACCAAACATGCCCCAAGTATTTTGTTCCGTTTGCTTCTTCTGGGTTTAGGCAACGTCAAGTTTACCATACTCATCTGGTGCCGTGTAACTTCATCATCTGGAAATGCATGAGTGGAACCTGGAAGAAAGGGTTCATCGTGATAACAATGTTGCACCACAAACAAATTACACAACTGGAACCCGAGCCAACGAATAAGCTGTTTATTTCTGAGGTAGTCAAACAGATGGAAGGTGCAAAGAGAAAGGTTCGGCTGTTAAACATATCTGACAGAATCTAGGAAAGATGGTCACCCTTCAAGCCATCGATAACCAGGCACTCCAATCTCCTCCCCTGAAGACTGCAGCCATTGGTGCCCACCTGGAGTCCCAGACACATGGAATGAACTTCTTTATGTGCAACTATTGTCAAATGGACTCGGAACCAGGCTACAACAAAAATGATCGCTAGATAGCAGCCGAGTAATAGAAAACCTTTCTCCGAAACTAATCATCTGGCACGCTTCTACTCGGGCAATTCCTCAGAATTTTCGTTTGAGTTCACCTCACTGCTCTCCATTTCCTTAACCTTCTCAAGTTGCCTCAAGAGATCTAACCTTTCTGATCCATATGTGGAGGGTATCTGCCACAAAAGCATTAACAACGTAAGTACTGGTTGGGCTTGATAAATATATAAGACAAGACAACCCTGGATCAGAAAATACATACGAGAGCGGGTACATATCTCTGAATTGCAGCCAACATTGCTGCATGACCTACAGCAGTAACCTGCATGACATGTGTTAAGGATTAGATGTTAGGTTACAATGAGTCAAGACCAAGAGAAACAGAACATAAAAACGTTTTCTCTAGTGTACATACTTCGTGCTTAAAGGATGAATAATTACATGAAAGCAATGCTTATTGATCTCAATGAATCACTTAATAAGCATGAGACATCAGTTTGAATAAATTGCTTTAATCCGGTCAACAATTTTGCCCAAGCCAGCCAAACAAAGAAATTGGCTTGAAGACAATATAACACAGCTACAGTTCACACAATGCAGGCCACAGAAATTTTTATCTTATTTCAATCTGCTCACGTTCCTTAGTGCATCACAAACATCACAGCAAATGAAAATAAGCAGATAAACTGGCATGCACAGAGCAAATAAGAAATAAGATTATTTGAACTCACGGGAAGGAGCATGAGAAAGCCAATTGGAACTACAGATGCCAAGTCAGTTAAAGTTCTTCGGAGAGCTTGCTTTTCTTTCTCTGTCAATTCATCTCCTATTAGCACCCTTCTAAGCAACCCCATAGCTGCAGTAACATCAATAGCTAGAAGCTGAGTGCCTTGCCAGACGTCCTGCATATTCATAAGAAGATTATTCACTGGGATGACAGCGGTCAATGAATAGACAGAAATGTGCCTTGGTAAAATGTATTTCATTCCAGGTATTGGAAGTCACTTTCAAAAAATGCATTCCATGTTCCAACCCACACAGAAGTCAGCAATAACCTGTCATTCTTTATGCATCTTCAGTAACATGCCTCTAACTTCAATCACAATACTCCTTAACAAGATCAAAACACCAATTCAATTCCCAACAGAAGCCCAAAATTATTCATGCAACCGTCAAGCTGCTGCTGACCTTGTATTATGACTCCTTGATCTTTAATGTTAGGCGATCTGACTTACTGTTCCAAGAAGCTTCTGGGTTCTAAGAATAACACTGGCCATCTCATTTCACATTATATTTGCTTCTCCTTTTGTTCTTGGCCCTTTTTCAATATCTCACTTTTTAGACTAGGAGTCTAGGATCTATCCTTCATGAACAAAGACATTTATCAGGTACAATATTCTCATTTTCAGAGTCGTCAGGTAATGTAGACTAGGAAGGGAAGAATTGGGGATGCGAAGAGAAGAAGAAAGGGTTGAGACAAGAAAAAGAATTTGAGGAGAAAACAATATTAGTATTCAATAAAAATCAAATAATAATCAAAGTCTCCTAAAACAAATATCTAATCCTCTATGTATATAAGGATAGCACAAACCCTAAAGTAAATAAATAGACAAAATCACAAATAACTCCTAATCCTTACGTTTGTATCTATTATAACAAAATATAATCTGATTCCTATCATTTTTTCCCGCCGAAAAGAACTTGCCTCCGGAGAGATACGATCATGATAATGCTCTAAAAGATCAGGATTAAGCCAACGAAACTCCTCAGTAATTCATGACGCATCAATCTCTGGACGATCTCTCCACCAAACAAGATAACAACGATATCCTCCATCCGAGGAGCCCACAATATGATCGTCAAGTACGTCTGCAATTTGGTCATGCAACTGTGGTGGAAACGGTGGAAGAATAGGAACTGTAGGTGACGCTGATGACAAAACAACTCCACCTATAAGAATACCCGGCAACATAGGAGACTCAAAAATACCATGATAAGGAAACATCTGGGGCCATGACATAATCTCCCACAATAAATTCTTTATTCCTACCGTGAACATCTGGGGCTAATTTATAATTCTCATTACTTAATGTAATTTTCTGTTTTATGCCGACATGCAAATCATGAATATGCTGGGCAAAAACTTCGACTGAGTGTGAAGGGCGGGAATTAGGAGGTAAAGGGTAATAAGTCAATAGGCTGTCTAGGGGAATGGCCATAAACAATCTCAAAAAGGGATCTAGCAATCGAACTATTGACGGAATTATTATAGGCAAATTCAGCAGCAGACAACAACAAATCCCAATTTCCTATCTTCTCACCCACTAAACACCTAAGCAAATCTCTCAAGCTACGATTGACAACCTCAGTTTGACCATCAGTTTGGGGATAAAAGGCAGAGAAAAACTTAAGACTAGTCCCAAAGAGTTTCCAAAGTGTTCCAAAAATAACTCACAAACTTAACATCCCTACCAGACACAATGGAAATAGACAACCCATGTAATGAGACGAACTCTCAAAAAAAAAAAACTTTGCTACATGTGAGGCATCAGCAGACTTAGTGCAAGGAAAAAAATGAGTCATCTTAGAAAATCGATCCACGACAACTAAAATGAAATCATGATTACGGGTTGTTTTAGGCAATCCTAACACAAAATTCATACTAAGGTCTCTCCATGGTGTATGTGGAACTAGTAATGGTGTGTACAATTCAGTGTTTTGTTTCCTATCCTTTGCTAACTGACAAATGCGACATTGTGACACTATCCTAATAATGTCATGCCTCAAAGTGGGCCAATAAAACTTATCATCAACAAGTGTAATGTCTTATCCCTACAAAAGTGGTCTACCAAACCTTCCGCATGTAATTCCCAAATTAAGAAATCCCTAAGTGAAATACGGGGAATACATAAGCGCGACTCTCTAAACAAATAACCATCTCTAAGGAGGAAGTCAATGTACTCATGATGGTTACCAGCTTGAACATTTTGAAAAATCATACCAAATTCAGGACAAGAGGCATACTCACCTCGAATCCTGTCAAAGTCAATCACATGAACACTCGTAATCTGTAATATAGTAACTATAGGGCTAAGAGCATCTGCAGGCTTGCTTTCAATGACCGCTCGGTGGTGAAGAACAAAAGTATACTCTTGAAAGAACTCAACCCACCTAATATGTGTAACACTCAGTTTTCTATGCGAATGAAAGTATTTCAATGCTTGATGATCTGAATATAACACAAACTCAAATGCAAGGATCAAAATTTCGTTTCGAAGTACCCTTTCGGTCAGTCAGCTAAAAACGGAAACGTTTCGAAAACTCAGAAAAATATGAAAACACAAATACAATTCATTTATTGATAAAGATAAGTTAAATAATTGATTAATTCAACATATTTATTGGGTTAATATCCATTTACAGTGGGGTATTAAATATAATTATTCATGTAATAAAAAAATATATGTATATATAAAAGGTAGAAGATCTACACAACAATGGGGAATTAAATATAATTATACTAGGGTATCAAATGTAATTACAGAGAGTATTAAATGTAATTATAATAAGTATTAAATATAATTACAGTGGGTATTAAATGTAATTGTTCATACTAAAATAAATAAAAGGCAAAAGACATGTGAGCAGTGGATATTAAATGTAATTACAGTGGGATATTAAATGTAATTGCAGTGGGTATTAAATATAATTACAATGGGTATTAAATGTAAGTACAATAAGGTATTAAATATAATTATAGTGGGGTATTAAATGTAATTATATGGGTATTAAATATAATTGTAATGGACATTAAATGTAATTACAATAAGGTATTAAATATAGAGTAATGCTACATATCCCAAATTTGTATCCTAAAAGTGCATCCCAAATCAATGGGAACCGTTGGATGAGTGGGTCCCAATGAAAAAAGTTGGTAGGACCTACTCATCCAATGGTTCCCATTGATTTGGGATGCACTTTTGGGATATAAATTTGGGATATGTAGCATTGCTCTTAAATATAATTACAATGAGGTATTAAATGTAATTACATTGGGTATTACATGCAATTATGATGGGTTACTAAATATAATTACAGAAGGGTATTAAATATAATTGTTCATACTATATATAAGGCAGAACCTGCACAGCTCAACCACACGACATACGAACCAACAGACGGAGTGAGGCATAAATCGCAATGGGTGATGCCGGGGAGAGAGAGAGAGAGAGAGAGAGAGAAGAAGAAAACATACCGTGGACGAGTGGTAGCTCGTAGTCACAGCGATGAAGACAAGTCAACTCCCAAGTTCTAGATCTGCTTGGATAATGGCTGGATCTGCTCAAATCTGGAGTGAAGGAGGTAAGTTCCACTAATTTCTTCAATTTCTGATCTATATTTCTATCTGTCTAGTGTCTTTCTCTCCCTCTTCTCTCTGTTTTTTTTTTTTGTTTGGCTTGAATGACCTAGAATTGCTAAAATCTGGAGTGAAGCCTGAGATCTGAGATGTTTATATTTTCCCTTTTTTTTTTTGCTTGAAGCTGTGAACGAATCTACTTTTCTGAGCCTTTTTTTTTCTTTTGCCCTGGAGTGAACAAATTTTTCCACTGTTTCGTCGAAACTGTACTGTTTCGACCAAAACAGTCTGAAACAGTGTCGTTTCGACCGAAACACTGGAATTTAGGAATTCATCACCTTTTTCGTATCGGAGTGTTGAAATTTCGAAACGTTTCAACTCGAGATTTAGATCATTGCTCAGATGACAATAGATAATAACTCTAATGACAGAGAGCTTGTACTTCAGTTTAAAACTCTTTGTCATATGTAGAGTATCGTTGTTTAGCTTCATTGAGCTTTTCGTTGAAATAAGTAATGCGATGACCCTCTTGACTCAAAACTCCACCTATCCCTACACCAGATGCATCACAGGCAACTTCAAACACCTTAAAAAAATCTGAGTGTCGAAGGACGAGTGTCTTTGTCATCTTGTGCTTAACTTCTTGAAAGACTCTAGTTGTAGCAAGAATCCATTTAAACTCTCATTTTTTCATGGGAGCCATAATAGAACTAAACCCCTAAATAAATCGTCTATAGAAGGTGGTAAAACTATGAAAACTTCAAACCTCAGAAATTATTCTTGGTACTGACCAATTCCTAATAGCACGAATTTTTTTTGGGTCAGCTGTAATACCATGCGCAGAAATAACAAATCCAAGAAAAAACACTTGAGTTTGCATAAAGGAGCACTTCTTAAGATTTGCATAGAATTTTTCCACACGTAATGTTTGAAAAACCTGTCGAAGATGATCCAAGTACTCTTCTTTAGACTAACTATAGATCAAGATGTCATCAAAATAGATCACCACAAATTTTCCTAGGAAATGACATAATATCTAAGTCATAACCCTCATAAATGTGTTTGGTGTATTAGACAATCCAAAAGGCATAAACAACCATTCATAAAGTTCATCATGGGTTTTAAAGGCAGTTTTCCATTCATCTCCAAGAGCCATCTTTCTTAGGGATCAACAAAGCAAGGATAGCACATAGACTAAGACTATAATGAACAAACCCTTTTTGCAAAAATCCATCTACTTGCCTTTAGAGTTAAGCACGTTCAGTAGGATTTATACGATAATGGGAAAGATTATGCAACTGAGATCCTGAAACTAAGTCAATAACATGCTGAACATCTCTCATTGGTGGCAACTCATTGAGTACTTCCTCATGATCTCTCTCAATAGACTATCAACCTCAGGCAAAAGATCGTCCTTAGATTCCAAAGGACTCTGAAAAACTTTTTTGACAACTAGAACTACCACAACGCCATATTTTTTTCTCTTTTTTTCAAATTCTCTATGGGTCAAGATAGTGAAGGCCTTTCTTGCGAATTGTCTGGGAATATGACCTATGCTTTGAATTATTACCTTCTGAGGGTTTTGCAAGTTTTAACTTGATGGTTTTCCCTTTGTGCTTAAAAACATAAGTATTGTCTCTCCCATAGTTTGTCACATCTAGATAAAAAAGCTACGGACAACCTAACAAGACATGAGTGACATCCATGGGTAAGACATCACACTATATAGGATCTGAATGGTCACCCATCTGAATAGGGACCAAATATCTCAGCAAGACTGACAAGGAGGTCTTGTCAACCAATGCAACCTTGTAAGGTTATGGGTGTGACTCTGGCTTAAGCTGCAACTGAACTACGGCCGACTAAGAGATGACATTCAATGAACTTCACCTATCAATAACGACCTTGCAAACTTGACCCCCACATCGGACTAAAGTATAAAAACTGTTGGTGCATTTCCATGTTTCTGTGCCCGAATGGGTGGATAAGATGCATCACATCACACTGACATGAGTGTCATCATTCTGCCATTCTTCCTCACCTTCATCTAGTAACTCTAGAGGTTCCTCATCTAAAGGATCAACTTTTTGGTTAACATCCTCTCCGTCAAGTGAATTTCCTAACTCCTGGTCAATGGTCAAGACACGCTGAGGACACTGTGAAATAATATGACCCTTGCCATGACAATGATGACATTCTATGGAAAAACTATCCAGGCGAGAACCCGTGAGTGTAAGTCTCGACCCCTAGTGGCATTACCTCTCGAGTTAGGGTAAGTGTTACCCTTGGATGTGACAGGCCTTGACTGGCACGAGACTAATCAAATGGGACTGACTTCAATGGTTGAGACTCTCCAATTTGAGAAGGCATGCGACAATGAAAAGGTGACCTAAGGTATTTTTCAATCTCTAAGGCTTTATTATATGCTTCATCAACCGTTTCGAGAGTGTAAGTTAATCTCTCTCTCAATCTTAAGTCTCAAACCATTACTGAATTTTGTAATTGTTACCCAAGGCTCTTTTTTTATGTCACATCTCATAAAAGAGCCCTTCATATCAAGCTAGGTAATTAGTCAGACTCGAGGTCAATTGACGCAAGTTCATCCACTTGTCCAAGAGTTGACGTTTATAGTAACTAGGGAGATATTTTATCTCACAATCTTTGTTTCATCTTAGCCTATAAAGTAATGGGTTGTCCCTTTAAGCGCTCTTGGTCTCACTGGACTCCCTGCTAATATCTCTTCGCCGAACCAACGAGTTTCATTTTGACAAAACGAACCCGATGGTCGTCAGACATATCATACAAATCAAAATAGTCATCCATTTCATTCAACCAATCTAAGAAAATAACAGGATCTAACCTACCATC
Organism: Ilex asprella; assembly: GCA_023539305.1. NCBI lineage: Eukaryota > Viridiplantae > Streptophyta > Magnoliopsida > Aquifoliales > Aquifoliaceae > Ilex > Ilex asprella. The sequence goes on from CM042196.1 coordinate 6,772,614, forward strand.
AAAACTAGGAGCATTCATTTTGACTCTTTGTGTGATATCCCTAGATTCTTCATGGACATGCCTATGTCGAGGATTATGGTAACGCGAAAGGGGAGGCCTATGGTATATAATACGTGTTTTGAAGGGCTCACGATAACCATACATATCACCCTCAGCTGAATAGTCAGACATGACTTCCTCAGTGGGATCCTCCTGAAAATTCCTACGACCTACATTTCGTTCAAAAACGGTATTAGGAAATGACTTCCTATAGGGATACTGAACTCGGCTCCCCTGAGCTACCTGCAGAGTGGGTAAGACACCTTGACATGAGTCAATAAGATCTATCGGGAGAGACAAGTGCCTAACATGGTATGCCTGTCAAAACTTAAGTGAAACAAGTGACTCACCCTGGTCATACTCTATTGGTCGTTTTTCAATAAACTTAGTCAATTGGGCTAGTTGAGTAGTAACATGAGAAAGTTGTTGCATCATTCCTTTAACTTCCTCACGTAACAAGTCGATTGATTATTTAATGTCGGTCACATCAATGGTGAGAGTATCCAATTTTTGTTCTAGTGCAGTATGGGACTCTGAAAGCTCTCAAAGGGTCGTAATGAATGTGATGCAAAATTTAGGCTAATGTAAAATGTCAGCCAGACTAAAAATTAAACCAAGTAATAAAAACTATAAATCAATACAAATGGGCACACACAAGAACGAGCTTATTGTGAAAAGACTTAAATAAATGTGAGACAAGCAACAATGGGTTTAATAATGAATTGGACAAGCTAAGTTATGAATGTGGTGTGTCGGAAAAACAAACAAAGAAGTTTAGGCAAGATTTGTTTTTTTTTTTTTCTGATTAACTTACAAACAAATATAAATACTAGTCACCAATTTAGAGGATGATCCTACAAATTCTAGAATTTTTGGGGTGTTTTTATAATTTTTGAAACTTTTGGGGTAATGTTTCTGTAATTTTTTGAATCTGCTAGGGAGGTTTCCATAATTCTGGAACTTCTGAATGGTATTTCTACAATTTGTTGAACCTTATGAGGGTGATTCTGTAATTTTCTAGACCTTCTAGAGACGTTTTTTGCAATTCTGAAACTTTATGGGGTGTTTTTTTGGTAATTTTTCTGTGGTGTTTTTGTTAAGCACAAGAGGCAGCGATGACCGATCGATCCCGAGTCAACAAGAGCAACAAGGAGCAAACCGCCAAAAACAACGAACACCAGTCGCGAGGAATAGTGAAAACCAAAACAGTGCGCATGATAAATAACCGGTTTTTTTTTCAGCAGGTTCTTTTGCAACAAGACCAAGAGCAATGCAGATCTGGCATAAGTTTTTTTTTTTTTGAATGGCTATCTAGGTGACACTGATTTTATGTTGTTGTTGGTAGTTGACGCTGATGAAGGGATGTTCGACAATTAGGGCTCAACGATGACGACGAACAACAACAGTACAACTAATTAAAGATGATTGAATCAGGGTTACCAAAATACGTTGGTTGACCTACGAACCGCGATTTGGGTCGCACGACCCCAAACGCGGGTCGTTCGCGACTTGGATCACTACTATCTCCGACCCCAAATATTTATCCAATCAATTAACAAAACCCAGATCCCAATATAAACCCTAACCCTATATCAAATCAAATCATTGTAAATCACATAGATTAAGTTATAATAGGCTAAAGTAAAGAGTGGGTAACTTACTCGATGGATCTCTACTTCGATTTCTTTGACTTCTATGGTTCGATTCGATTTCTCTGCTTCAATTTCTTCGACTTCTATGATTCGATTCAATTTCTCTGGTTCGATTTTTTCGACTTCTATGGTTCAATTCGATTTCTCTGCTTCTTCTCGGCTTCTTCTTCGACTTCTTTTCGCGATGAACCGACTTCTGTGGTTCATTGCTCTCTCTCTCTTTCTCTCTCTCTCTGCCTGCTTCGAATTTTTCGTCGACAAGGAGAGGAAAAGTTTATTTTCTCTGCCTCTCTCTTCATCGACTCACGTGAGAGTTGTCTGGGAGAGTGGGACTTGAAAATAGTAATTGACTTGTAGTTAAACCTAGGTGGTGTGAAATGACCGTATAACCCCACTTATTTTAAAAGAACAGATTACATAATTTGGATAAAAGAGTCCAAATTAGGTTAGGAAACCTACCCATATGCGTCTTTTTTTTTTTTGGGTCAGATACCCAAACGCCAGCCAGCCAACCAGCCCCATATACATATTTTTGAATCCCTATTATATTTTAATTCCAACAGCAGCCTCTGTACCGCAGCTACTGCTTCCCTCTTCCTCCTCAATTATTCATTCAATATTTCTATTGAATACTTGAATTATTATTACTCAAAAAATGGTTTTTGAAAAAAGAAGGAGGAAAGAACAAGATTCTTCTCAAATTGAAGAACAATTCAAAATTAATATTCAGAATTTGGATGATTCTGCTGATGAACAAGAAGTTGAACATATTGAAGTAACGAAAGAAGATAACATTCGGCAACCACAAAAAAGTCGCACACTGGAAGATCAATTACAAGTTGATGCAAAATTGAAACCACTACTTAATGAAGTCAATCTTATTGGTGTAGCTCAAGGAAAAAATCTAAGAGGTTCAAAGAATTGGTCATGTAAGCATTGTGGTGGTAAATTTACAAGTTCGTATACTCGAATGTATTACCACTTTTTTGGTGCCCCACCCGAGAAAAAAGCATAAATTAAACGGTGTCAGACGTTGATGAATAATTTGACTGATTATGCAAAATTACGAGAAAGAGTACAAAAGGCAGAAAAGGTAGGAGTTTCTTCATCCCTAAAAAATTCTAAATTACTGAAGCGGCAACCTTCACCGACGACGGGGTCAATTGAAGATGCATTCAAAATAATGGATCGAGACATGGTTGACTTGAAGGTCATGAGGGGATTATGTGCTAATGGAATCCCATTCAATGTGTTGAGAAATCCTCAATTCAATGAGATGATTTCAGCTATAAATAGAGGACCTAAAGGTTACAAGGCTCCCAACTATGAAAAAGCAAGAACTACATTATTGGATGAGTGCAAAAGAAGTGTTGAAAAAGATTTGATTCCAGTTAAAGATACATGGTATTCTAATGGGGTATCCATTGTATCAGATGGGTGGACAAATGTGAAGCATCAACCACTTATTAATATCATTGTTGTAAATAGTCGTGGAGCTATGTTTTTATATGCTGAGGATTTTTCAAGGACAGAAAAAACAGGTAAAGCAATTGCTGATTTTTTGTTGAAAGTCATTGAAGAAGTAGGTCCACTAAATGTCATTTAAGTAGTGTCTGATAATGCAGCAAATTGTAAACTTGCGGGGAAAGAGGTGTAAAAGGTACACAAACATATATTTTGGTCTCCTTGTGTTGTTCATACTCTGAATCTAATTTTTAAAAACTTTGTAAAGAAATTTGAGTGGTTTAGAAATACTTATAGAAGAAAAAAGTCTATTGTTAAATATTTCTTGAACCATACACATGCTTTGACTATGTTTAGGGCTCAGTCTAAATTGGAGCTATTAAAAGTGGCTAAGACTAGGTTTGCATCACATTATATTTTGTTGAAGCGACTTGTTGACTGTAGAGAGTCCCTTGCAACTACTATTGTTCTCAAGTCATGGAAAAAATTGGTGAAATCTGGGGATGAACACACAAGAAAGTTAGGTGCTTTGATTACAGAAACCATTATTAGTGAAGAATTTTGAGAGGATGTGGAGAATATCATAAGTATCACAAAGCCTATATTTTTTCTTATTAAATTTTGTGAAGGGGAAGGTCAAAAAATGGGTGAGATTTATGAGAAGATGGACAATATGCTTGGTGAAATAAAAGATATTATGAGGGGTGAAAAACACGTTAATAAATTTTTCCAGATTAAAAAAATTGTGCTTGACAAATGGAAGAAGATGAATATTCTTTTGCATTGTCTTGGGTTTGCACTAACACCGCGATTTTATGATACCCAATATCTTACTAAGCTAGCACCGGAAAGTACAGTTAAGAAAACTCCAAATCAAGATAGAGAGGTCATCATAGGTGTTATGGAAGCTTTTGAAAAGATAGCAGAAGATGAATAAGCAAAATAATTGCGAGAATAGTATGCACATTTTCACTCACAAAAGGGACTTTATGCTATGGCGGTGGCTCAAATAGATGTTGTGACTATGAATGCTATTGATTGGTGGTCGACATATGGTTCAGAAACTCCAGAATTAGCAGAAATGACAAAAAGGTACTAATTTAAATTACAAGTTATTTATTTTTATTGTTAATTATCATTATTAATGTGTTTTATTATTTTTCATAAAAGGTGTTATCACAACCAATTACAAGTTCTTCAGCTGAAAGAAATTGGAGCACGTATTCATTTATTCACAATGTCAAGCGAAACAGATTGAATTCCACCAGAGCTGACAAATTAGTTTTCATCCATTCAAATATTCGTCTCCAATCACGTTTTAGTGAAAGCTACAAAGATGGCCCTTTTAAGAACTGGGATATAAATCCAAAGCACACATATATAGATGATTCTAGTGAGAGATTGGAGGATTTGCGATGGAATTCTTTGGAGGATGACAATACAAATAGTTCTACCATTGCAGGAGAGGAAGCTTCATCCTTACATGCTTCTATGTCCATCTCTATTGACAAGCCACCTACTAGTTCTACCAGGCCACCGCTCTGTCATTCTAGACTGCATCAGACTCAAATTAATAATTTTGCAAGAGGAGGGAACACCGCAAAAGATAAAGGGAAAAGAGTTGACAATTAACTCGTGTGCTCCATTTTTTTCTTATTATTAAATAATTTTTATTTGAAACTTGTTAGATGTTTAAGAATGTTATTTTGGTTTGTGCTTCAAGTAGGAAGCTATTTAATTGCTTTCTAGTATGTTATTTTTTAAATTTTAAGACTTTAAATTTATAGTCTTTTTTTTATAATAAAATATGCAATCATTACTTTTTTATACATGATTATTAGATGATGTGATGCTGTTAGTCTTGGTTTTCATTTTATAATGTATAAATTTATATAATTTTTTGTAATAATGAAAACGATCCGAATAATAGTTCAAAGCGAACCGCGACCCAAAATAGCGTACCAACTAAGCCTACCCCCACTGCACTGCACACCGAAAAAATTAACGTACCCCGCACCTGTACCCGTACCACATACCCAACCGACCCGCGATCCAGGTAACCTTGAATTGAATAAATTCTATGGCAGCGACGGTGTTGAATTGAGATTAGGCTCTGCTACCAAATTGATGTAGACTAGGAAGGGAAGAATTAGAGATAAGAAGAGAAGAAGAAAGAGATGAAAAAAAGAGAGAGAATTTGAGGAGGAAGCAATATTAGTATTCAATAATAATCAAAGTCTCTTAAAACAAATATCATATCCCCTATATATATAAGGAGAGCACAAACCCATAAATAATTAAATAGTCAAAATGACAACTAAACCTTTAAAAAACAAAATGACAAATAACTCTTAATTCCTACGTCTAGGCTTACTATAACAAAATGTAATCCAATTCTTATCACCAAGATCACTTTTAGTATACATGTGAACAACTTACATATTGCTTCCTCCACAACAAGAAATGTTCTATGTGAAGATCGTTTGGTGCAGTTTCAAATGTATTGATTGTTCATCATTCTTTCTGATAAGTGATTTTTTTTTTTTTATCCGAAACAAACTTTCATTTCATAGAAAGTGAAAAGTACAAAGATGGGGGATAAGTTGTCCACCCAATATAAAAAAAACAAACAAAGGAAAAAGAAAAGAAATGGAAAAAAACATTCTTTAGCTAGATGCGGCCTTCTAATAAATATGTTGTAAGACCAACAAAAAAATGTCACAAAAGTGATTCGAAGCCACCACCCAAAGAGAAGCTAAAAACTTTACTCTATTCCACAACTTTTCTTCATCCTCCTCCTTGCTTTAAAAAATTCTGAGATTCCTCTTCAACCAAACAGCCCACATAATAGCCAGAAAGGCACCTCTCCAAAGCGTCGAAGCATTTTTACCACTTCCAAATCCTTTGAAACATACCACAAAGAGATACACAATCACGAGGAATAACCCCACTTCAAAAACATCGCAATAGGATAATGAAGAAACAAATGGTCAATGCTTTCACCACTTTCTTTACACATAACACACCAACTAAGGGAAATATAATGTTTAGGTCCCCGCCTTAGCAACAAATCACAAGTGTTCACCTTACTATGAGCAAGCACCCAAGCAAGTACACAGGCACGTTAGCCTTCCAAATCCTCCAATAAGGTTCAAAAAATGAATCACTACTATCATCAAACAACTATTGAAAATATGAACAAGAAGAAGAATATCCAAAAGAATCAAGAGACCAAACTCTTTTAACACTACTCATGGAATCTAAATGAACCAAACTAATCAAAAGAAGAAGAGATGACAACTCCAATGTTTCCCCGTCACTAAGATTCCAAAAAAAATTGAAATTCCACCCTTCATGAAAATAAAAGGTATTCCTCAAACTTTTCACAGAGACATTATGGGACCTTGATAATCTATAGAGCTGAGGAAACACAAAAAAAACGATGACTAACCCTTCCAAGCATCCTCCCAGAAACAAAATTTCTCTCCATTTCCCACTCATACATTGACATGCTTTCTAAAATCTTCCACTTTATGTAAAGATAAATTTCCAAGGATTACAAAAGGAACATATACGCACCACATTAGAGTCTCATCCTTGGGAATAAATTCCGTACTTTTGATAATAGAATGCCACAAAGAATCAGTCTCCAATGGAAACCTCCAAAGCCATTTTTCCAACAAAGTTACATTCCTTTTAATCAAGCTATCAATTGCCAATCCCCCATTAGCTTTAGATTTTGACACCATTTTCTGATAAATGAGTTCATCATATGGTGTTATTTATCTTATTCCATTAGATGGAAAAATGAAGTCCATAAATCAGATTGTTTGCATAAAGCAAAGGAGGATATCATCTCAGTAGATGAGCAATATATACCAGAAAATAGGTCACTCATGATTATAATAATTGTGCAAAAAACCAAGCTACAAAATCAACTCAAGTGATCCTTTGAAAGGATAAGACATCCATACCGTCGTGGTTCCCTTAAGCTTATCCAAAGATTTTTCAATGATATTTTCTTTCTTCTGAACCTGAACCAAGTTAATGCTTTCTACTTCATTATTGTAACTGGCAGTTTCACCTGTCATTTGAATTTCCTCCTGAAAGAAATGCACCAACTAAATCAGCCTGACCATATAATGTGGCTAAGGAGAAACCTCAAATAATAAGTGTGTAAGAAATGCGACAAACACAAAGTCATAAGCATGCAATTGATTTAAGCAATATTTATCAATCAATGACAGTTCCCATTCTCCTGTAGGTTATTCTAAAAAATGAGCAATTATACTCTGTGATAGTGGGGGGTTAAATCCTCAGTGTTCATCTATGAAATAAGCATAGTAACAGAGATTATTATCTACAGCTGCCATCATTATTTCCTATATATATTATTAGATGTTTAATAAGTGTGTAAGAAATAAAAGAGCATGCCTCAGTTCCAAATCATAACTATATTTTACTAAAGTAGGGCATTATTAGTTCCCATTCTTAAAGCATGGTTATACCGGTTGGAACTTCCATTATGAGCATTGCGGAAAGGAAATGACAGTTGAGATACATAAATATGAAACATAAGTCGAATACAATCTGGCTAAGATAGTAAGAGTTACCTCCTCATTTTCAGAACGATCAGTACTTTTTTGAACTCGTTTTTCAAGTTCGATTAGCTCCGTCCTTAAAAGTTCAAAACGCTGAATTTCATTCGATTCTGAGCCTGCTACACCCATACCAACTGTAGCCTCTTCAAAGGGGTCATCACACTGCGAAGAAAAGACACTTGATATTCTTAACTCGCATTCACCTCTTACAACATTAAATACATTCAAACTTCCAAGCATGTTGAACAAATCTGCAAGATTCTAGGTATCTCCATTCAACATAACCAAATTTGTTTCTACTTAATCGTTCATATAAATACCAACCTACCATCATACTTTTGAATACCACCTGAAGACTTGAGTGAACCAGAGGGCTCAAAATACAATGTCATTTTTATCCACTAGATGAGCCTATTTTGGATTTAAAATGTGGCCATCCAAAAAAATATAGCAAAAAGAGCTGCTGGAGAAAACCAATAACAATGGGTTCGATTGGGATTCCAGGCATACTTAGGAGAAACCAAATCCATGTAATCCTTTGAATCCATCCAAAACTTTAATAGAGCACAAAACCTTGTAGAACAAGCCAAAGCTTTTGCATGCTTATCCCATTTCAATTTTCAAAGACTCAAATCTTTGTTAAACCTGTTGTAAACACTAAAGCAGTACTACCCTTCCATCTTTTATCCACAGAAGCAGACCATTGCAAGCCTCTAAAACCCTTCTCTTTTCATACCAGACATGGCAACATCAAATTTGATATCCTCTCTTAGTAGAATAATGTTCCCCACTCTTGTCATAAATTAAGGGGCATTCTTCACGGAATTTCTAATGTAGATAAACATCACAACTTCTTCGTTATGCTAAATTTATGAGATTATTGGCATATATATTTCTATGCTGTTCAAATTGATGATGAATCATTTACAGAACAGAAATTTAAGTATAATCCATGACAAAACAGAGGACATTAAATTTCAATATAGAGACCTGATTTGATACATTATTGTCAACCTCGCATGTAGCTGTTGTAACTTTTACTTGCCTCTTAAACAGGTGAAAAAGCAGCCTTTCTTTGATTATCATTATTAAGGGAGACAGGCAGGGGAAAGGAGTGATTGCCCGGGGATTGTATAAAAGACGGCACAAATTAAAAAAGTGAAAGGAACCCCTTCTACACAAACACAACGTATTGGATACATATGTGTGTGGGGGTGGGGGTGGGGGTGAGCGCTTCTATTCAAGCATTTGTGTGTTACTGTGTCTATGTGTATAGCACAAGCGTCATTGACTGTTCAACAGGGTTAACCCAATGTCAAGTATTCTGTATAAACAAATATTCTAGATTTATCCAGAAGAATCTGGCAGAAGACAGATATAAGGAGAGGCTGAATTGGCATTGACCGAAAAGCAAGCCTTTTCTACCTTCAAGCCAGTAGCTTTCAAAGGTTCAACTTGCAAGTGATCTTTTTTACAATCTATATAATTAGGAAATACCTGGACATTGCTATACTTGAGATATCTGAAAGAGAATAAAACTCAATATTACACAGGTAAAAACAGCATAGCTGATTATTTATAGGGTAATTGTAAGGCATACACTTCCATCGGCTGTTGATATCCCAAGTTCGGACTTCCCACCTGGATGGCGCACTAAGAAGCTCCATAACCCACGAGGATTGCTCACAACTCTGTAAAGGGAAAAAAAAGATCGATAAGATCAATGGAAGAAGGTTCACCATCGAGGTAGTAAACGTTAATAAGAAGCAGCAGACTTGTGCTAATAGCTGAAAAGTATATGAAGAAGTCATGTACCTGCTTCTCCCATCCATCTTCATGCTAACACTCTTTCTGTCCTTGGGTCCAGAATATTGTCGCTGCTTGCTAATAGAAGATGGGGAATGATTATCATCATCAGATTCCTAGCAGCTCAAACAAAAGCCCATGTAAGATTAGTGGAACATTGACAATCAAAGCATAGATCTCTCCAATAAGCATGTACACAAAGGTACCAATGTGATCTAGATTTCTCATGAAACTAACAATCAACAAATGACATCGTGTTGTGCTACCTCACTCCATGACTATTGTGAACACGTGTTTTAACCTTTCTCTGTGAATTGAAATGTACACACTGCAATACCCACCCATGGAACTAAAGTTCCAATGTAAGGCAAACATAAATCCATAAATACAGAAGCAACAAGTGCATTTACTATGCCAGGAGAAGCTGTCTCTGTAATTTTTTTCAAGGATAAATGTACTTATTCAACGAAATGCCAAGTCATACCCGCTGAAGAGAAGCTGCCTTTGCCCTGAAAGATGCCTCTAGAAATTCAGCCTCTTTCTTAAGTTTCCTTATACTCTCAAGGTCAGAACAAGCTGCTTTCAAATGCTCCTTCCCAGAACTAGAGCTTGATACATGCAGCTCTTGAAGCAACTCCTCTAGCCTTAGCAGAGCTTCTTCAACACTCTCCAATGCCTAAAACCAAATGCCAACATGACTGAATCATCAGAAGTAAATAAAATTTATAGAACATGAAAACTTTGCAGTTGGTGCAAGAATGGAACTTGAAAGACCATTGTTCAATGCATAATTTGAAACACAATGAGGAAAGCATTGAATTCGGGAAAAAAAAAACAACTAGCAGGCAAAAAGAGTAACATGCAATCTTTATGGGTTAAGTGATAATTGATTTTTTTAGATTGTACCTATTTAATTAGCTTTACTAGTTACCATTAAAGGACTCAACAAGCATGTCTATCAGAAATATCTCTGCTTAATTTGTAATTCCCATAGATATGTATGAACACCAGACCTTGCAACAATAATGGGAATGAGACAACCCTGGACAGGGACTCTCTTCGTCAATGGAACACACCAAACAGTGGATCCAGACCCAGATGGGGATGCTATGGCAAGCAAACTGCCCTTGAAACCCAATACCGGAAACACCTTCACCCAACTCAACAAAACACTTGTTCAACTACTTGGATTGGCTACATAAATCTTATGCTGTCACTATCCTTTATCAAGAGCCATATTTTCTGCACTGTGTCTCATTTGCAATTCGCAGATGACACGATTTTCTTTTTCTCAAGGGATGAGAAGAAGCTTAGGAATTGTAAGAAGATAGTTAATGTGTTTGGTTTGATTTCTGGTCTTAAAATTAATATGAAAGAAAATCTGAATTATGGGGATTAATACTAGACAAAAAAAAAAAATTGAGGGATTGGCTAAAGAGTTGGGGTGTAACGTGGATGGATGGCCATTAAAGTATTTAGGTTTTCCTTTGCCCGGTAATCCAATGTTGAAATCTTTTTAGGGCCCAGTAATTGAGAGAATTGGAAAAAAACTTGATACGCGGAAGAAAGTTTTATTTCAAGGGGGCGTAGGTTAGTGTTAGTCTAGTCTGTGTTAGTTAATATCCTATTTATTTTTTGCCTCTCTTCAAGATGCCAAGTTTGGTCACAAAGAAGATTGAAAGGATAATGAGAAATTTCTTATGGGAAAGTTGTGGGGAAGGAAAGAAAGACCACTTGATTAGTTAGGAGGTTATGTCTAGGCTTAAGATTAAGGTTGGTTTTTTGGTAGAGAATTTATTGAAAAGATATATGACTCTTGTAGGGAAATGGTTATGAAAGTTTCCTTTGGAGCAAGATTCACTGAGGCATGTGGTTATTAGGAGCAAATATGGGCTACAAGCTAATGGGTGGGATGCCAATGGGGTTCAAAGGGGTACATTCCCAAGTCCTTGAAAATTCAATTCTCTAGGCATTCCTAATTTTTCTCAACGGGTCAAGTTCATTGTGGGGATGGGTCGAAAGTTTAGTTTTGGAAGTATATTTAGAAGAGGGATCATTCTTTTATGAGTCTTCTTCCTTGTCTTTATCATCATTTCTACCTATCATGGAAAGACCATTGCATCCTTAACATTGTCGCCTTCTTTTCCGATCACTTGAGATTTTGGGTTTCGTAGGAATCTAAATGACAGAATATTTGGACTTGTTATTACTTCTTTCTATGCTCAATGGTGTTTCATTGTGTTAAGTTTAGATCATTAATACAATATTGGAGAGAAACAGAGAGAGGTTCAAAAGCTTAAACCTAGCTCTCATACATCACTTTATTTATAGTCAACTTACAATAATAATAATTACACATACTCCCCTCTTACTATTACCAATTTACACATACGACCTTATATTCTTAACACTCCCCCTCAAGCTGGACTATATACATCATATAATCCAAACTTGGAACAAATCGTTGTAAGACATGTACGACTCAATGCTTTGGTAAACATATCTGCAAACTGATCTTCAGATTTCACAAATGGAGTTGTAATCTCCCCAGCTACTATCTTGTCCCGAATAAAGTGACAATCAACCTCAATATGTTTAGTTCTCTCGTGAAACACCGGATTAGCAGCTATATGGATAGCTGCTTGGTTGTCACAGAACAACTGTAAAGGAAGTTGAACTTAAAACCCAATTTCCTGGAGAAAGTGTCGTAGCCAAGTCAGCTCACTCGTCGTATGCGCCATTACCCTATACTCAGCCTCAGCACTAGATCTTGCTACCACAGATTGTTTCTTACTTTTCCATGAGACAACGTTACCTCCTAAGAAAGTACAATAACCAGTGGTGGACCTTCGATCAGATGGAGAGCCAGCCCAATCAGCATCTGAAAAGCCTTCCACTCTAAGATGTCCATTAGCTCGATATAACAATCCAAGTCCAGGAGCACGTTTAAGATATCGCAGAATACGAGTAACTGCCTCCCAATGTGGTACTCTAGGACACCCCATGAACTGACTGCATAGGAAATATCCGGTCGAGTAATAGTAAGATAATTAAGCTTCCCAACCAATCTGCGATACCGATCCGGATTCTCAAACAGTGCACCATCATCCATCAGAAATTTCTGATTCGGATCCATAGGGACATCAATAGGTCTACCACCCAGCAGACCTGCTTCTTCTAACATGTCAAGTAAATATTTCCTCTAGGATAAACAAATACCTCGTTTAGATCGAGCCACCTCAATACCCAAAAAATACCTGAACTTTCCCAAATCCTTAGTATGAAATCGATCCTGCAAGAATATTTTTAACTTGACAATCCCCTCAGAATCATTTTCAGTAATCACAATATCATCTACATAGACCACCAATAGAATATATCCAGCATCAGTCCGTCTATGAAACACAGAATGATCTGTCTAACATCGAAGAAGACCAAACTCTAAAACTGCATCCGAAAACTTACCAAACCATGCCCTCGGTGACTGCTTCAAACCATACAAAGATTTCTTTAATCGACATACACTCTGACCATACTCCCCCTGAGCAGTAAACCCACGTGGCTGCTCCATGTATACCTCTTCAACCAAGTCACCATGGAGGAAGGCATTCTTGACATCTAACTGAAATAGAGGCCAAGCAAGATTAGCAGCCAAGGAAATCAAGATACGAACAGAGGCAATTTTGGCAACAGGAGAGAAAGTCTCCTCATAATCAACACCATAGGTCTGAGTAAAACCCTTTGCAACAAGTCGGGCTTTGAGACGCTCCACAGAACCATCTGGATGAAACTTAACAATATACACCCAACGACAACCAACAGTTTGTTTACCAGGAGGTAAAGGAACGAGATCCCAAGTCCCATTATGATGTAAGGCATCCATCTCATCCTCCATAGCTTTCCTCCAACCCGGATCAGATAATTCATCCTGTAAATGCTTAGGAATGGATATAGTAGATAATCGAGGGGTAAAACAAGAGAAGATAAGAGATAAGGCATCATATGAAACAAAATGAGCAATAGGATGATTAGTAACACAAGAACGGGTACCTTTTCGAAGAGCAATAGGTAAAGAGTCTAAAATACCTGATGCACCAGGATCAGAAGGCGGCAAGAAAGACGGTACAGGCTCCTCAATCGATGGTCGAGGACGACGAAAATATACACGAAGAGGTAAAGTAGATGGTGACACAGTGGGCAGCGGAATATCTGAAGATAGTAGTGCAAGAGATGACCCAAAGTCGAGATCCAAAGGCTGAGAAGGTGCGAAAAAATATGGAACAGATTCCTCAAATGTGACATCGACACTGGTAATATATAGTCGCAGAGAAGGACTATAGCAACGATATCCCTTCTATGTGCGAGAATAACCAAGAAATACACATTTTGTAGCTCAAGGGTCAAGTTTATCAAACCCAGGACCCAAATTGTGAACATAACAGACACAACCAAACACCTTAGGAGTGAGGAAAAATAAGGACTTACCAGAAAAAAGGACAGAATATGGGCTTTGCCCATTTAACACAGAAGATGGCATACGATTAATAAGGTGACAAGCAGTAAGAACAGCATCACTCCAAAAATATCGAGAAATATTCATCTAGAATAATAAGGCACGGATAACTTTCAACAAATGACGATTTTTGCGTTCAACAACACCGTTTTGTGGAGATGTGTAAGCACAAGAAGTCTGATGAATAATGCCAGTCTGATTAAGATACGCTAAAAAATGATCAGATTCATATTCCCGGGCATTATCAGAACGTAAAATACGTATACGACAATCATACTGAGTTTTTATTTCCTTACGAAAGGACTCAAATATAGAGAATAATTCAGATCGAGCTTTCATAAAAAACAACCAAGTCACACGAGAATAGTCATCCACAAATGACACAAAATAAGGATATTTATTAGATGAAATATTTTTTATTGGACCCCATACATCAGAATGCACCAACTCAAATGGACTAAACACACGATTATTGACTCTAAACTGAAAGGACACACGGTGATGCTTACTAAGTTGACAAGCTTCACAAGACAAAGATGACACACGACTAAGACTGGGAACTTGGCGCTTCAAATTCTGGAGAGAGGGATGTCCAAGACGACAATGCCATTGAAAAGAAGACAACGAGGTCTGTAGAGCCCGAGTAGGTGAATCAAAATCAAAGTAATATAGACCGCCAGCTTCATGCCCCGTACCAATCTTCCTCTTCGTCTTGAGATCCTGAAAGACACAGTAAGAGGGATAAAATGTTACAGAACAATTAAGAGAACGAGTTATCTTACTAATGAAAAGTAAACTAAAAGGAAACTGAGGAACAAATAACACGGAAGATAGGGACATATCAGGACTCAAGTGAGTAGTCCCCAGACCTGAAACTTTAGAACAAGTACCATTAGCAAGAGTAACACTACGTGTGGAAGTAGCAGACTGATAAGTAGAAAAAACATCAGACGCACCAGTCATGTGGTCAGAAGCGCCGGAGTCTATGATCCAGGGACTGCGGGTGGAAGACAATAAACAGGTGGAAACAGTACCTGACTGGGCAAAAGTAGCAATGGAGAAAGATGGAACAGCCTGTTGCTGAGACAGGAACTGGACATACTCCTCTCGACCCAGTGTAATAGTAACTGACCCAGTGTCTGGTGGAGCTGGCCGAGGTATGGAAGCAACAACCGAGGTGTCATCCTGATAGGAAGCTTGATTAGCAGCACCAGAAGGTTTTCCATGCAAATCCCAACAAAAATCAACAGTGTGTCCTCCACGACCACAGTGAGTACAGGAACGAGGTCCACTACGGCCCCCACGACTACCCGTACGACCTCCTCGACCACCACGACCACCACGACCACCTCGATGACCATCACTGTGGCTACTAGGAACCACAAGAGCTGAGCGATCAGTGGAGACACCGTGATCAATGCTAGAAGGAGTAGATAATGTAGCTCGTTGTAAACGAGAGAAAACCTCAGCGATGGAAGACTAGAACCACCCAGAATCTGAGAACGAATAGGCTCATATTCAGGTTTCAACCCTACCAGAAACCTAACAACATTCAGGTCCTCATGTTGCTTCTGCCAAACTGCTGCATCAGTAGTAAACGGATGGTAAGTCTTCATCTCCTCATAGACTCCCCGAGCATGAGAGTAATAATCCACAAGGCTCAGAGTACCCTGCTCCAACCGGAAGTACTCCTTGCATACCTCATATGCACGGGTAAAATTACCTGTACCAGAATACATAGTAGCCAAGTGATCCCATATCTCTTTGGTAGTATCAAGATAAAGCAGAGAAGAGCTAATACTAGGCTCAATGCTATTCAACAATAAGGAGATAATCTGAGCATCCTCTTGTTCCCACTAATCATACCCAGGAGTGTCTTCCTTGGGTTTAGGATCCACCAAATATTTCTTAAATCCTTTGCCTCGAAGAAAGACTTGAACAGATCGGGACCATAAAGTGTAATTAGTCCCATTGAGTTTGACAGAGGTTATGGGACCATTGATAAGAATAGGAGGAGGCAAAGATGAAGTAAGAGTCCTGGGTTCTTGCTTGGGTTCTTGCTTGGGTTCTATAATAGTAACTGAACCAGGCTGAACCGGAGGAGAAACTAACTGAACCGGACCAGAAACCAACTGAACCGGGATGAACCGGACCGGAAATCAACGGATCCAGGCTGAACCGGACAGCCTAAATGTACTGGACTGCTGAACCGGACAGTTTAAGTGCACTGGACTACTGAACCGGACAGTCTAAGTGCACTGGACTGCTGAACCGGTCTGCTGAAGTGCACTGGACTGAAGAACCGGAGTAATGGCTGAACTGGAGCACTGAACCGGAGAAAAGAATGGAAGAAACCGGTCTGAACCGATGAAGAACTACCTGAACCGGCTTAGTCTGGTTCAAACTAGGGCTGAACCGGGATTGAACCGGTTTGGTCTGACGACTACGAGAATCGGGCCTGGGTCTGGATCTGGATCTGGATATAGATCTGGGTCTGGGTCTGGATCTGGATCTGGATCTGGGTATGAATCAGGGTCTGGATCTGGGCTTAAGAATGGACTTGGATTTGGACTAAGATTTGTGACCCGAAAACCGACCCGCTTGGATCTTCGTCTTCTTCGCTGAGTAGGGTTTCTCTGCAAACCCTAATTCTCTGCAACGACGACTACACAACTACAAACACCAACGTCGACGACCACAACACCAACGTCGACGACCACAACCACAGGCGCCGACTACACAACCACGATACCACTGTCACAAACACCACAACACCAACGTTGACGACCATAACCACAGGCGCCGACTACACAACCACGATACCACTCCACTATGGCTTCGACAAACAACAACCACCACAGCAGCGAACCACAAGCAACAACAATCAACAGCAAAGAACGACAACTCACAGTAACAAAGGGCAATGAACGGCAAGCCACAGTAACAAAACCGACCATCCACAGTGACGAACAGAATATATGTATTTATATATTTATGATCGTTATGTGCTCTGATACCATGTTAAGTTTAGATCATTAATACAATATTGGAGAGAAACAGAGAGAGGTTTAAAAGCTTAAACCTAGCTCTCATACATCACTTGTATTTATAGTCAACTTACAATAATAATAATTACACATACTCCCCTCTTACTATTAACAATTTACACATACGACCCTATATTCTTAACACATTGAATCCAAATTCTTCAAACAAAAGAGTTTGGATTTGTGGCTTTTCAGGTATTTTCTCATACAAATCTTATTGTTATTTTGAATTTTATTTTCAATCTATACCGAGACCTAACTCTCTTGTAAGAAAATCTCCTACAAGAGCTAATCCGAGCATAACCCTATTTCCCAAAGAACAAAATGGCCAAAGGACATTCTCATGTTGACCAAACGTCTCCATACAAAGGTGTTATACTCTTCTAATGGTTCTATGAACAAGGGAAACAACTAGTAAACCAACTAAAATTTCAATCATAACCATTGTGCTAAGGTAACCCAATCATTGTAAGTACTCATACAAGAGAAGCTCTAGCATTGGAATAAATTGCTCCTAGATCACTAATGACAGAAAGTTCTGTCATTAGTTCTGTCTATGAACAAGGCAAACAACTAGTAAACAAACTAAAATTTCAATCATAACCATTGTACTAAGGTAACCCAATCATCAAAAGTACTCATACAAGAGATGCTATAGTATTGGAATAAATTGCTCCTAGATCACTAATGACAGAAAGTTCTGCAACACACCACTATTCACCAATAGTGGTACAACACCTGCAAACAAGAAGCCTATGGTTGACCGCTGACTCATGCTACAAGGTGACCCTTGCATTCATGGTGCACTAGATGAAGGAAACCTTACAATGTAACTTTCCATGGTGCACTAGATGACCAAAAATATTATTTTGGCAACACATAACCTTAAATAACATAGGTGGAATTGCCTTGAAGTCTTATAACTTATTTCATCAACGGTATCATAGTTTCTATCAAACAAGAAATTAGGTTGGTTGGAGTTTTGGGGTGTAAAGCATAAGAATGGCCTTCGAAGTACTTGGGGCTTCCGTTATGATAACCCGGTTATTAATTTGAAAGATAACTAGGATTTTATGTAATCTGAAACATAGTATTGAAGTTTACTTTTAAAGTTTTTAAATAAATAAATGGACCTTAAAAGTAAATTGTTTACGTAAAAACGAGTCAAATGACTATAATATAAGTCATATTTCATGTTGGAATAATACTTTAAATAATAAACATTTAAAGAGTTAATATACAATAGGCAAACCATGAGGGAGGGAGGGAGGAAGGAAGGAAGGAAAGAGACAAAGGAAGAAATGGGAAAGAGAGAGAGAGAGAGAGGGAGAGAGTGATGAGGCTTCGGGTTCAAAATGAGATAGGGATTTTAATCTTGAATTTTTGTAAATTGGGATATTTTGTGGAATTTTATCTATTGATTTATCAAGTAATGCGTCCTAGAAACGGGGACATTACAAAGTGGTATCAGAGCTTAGGTACCAGGTTTTATATGGGTCTTATGGAAAGTGAGTCAATTAGTTTTCGTTGCTGGCATAAAAGTTCGAAGTATTAGAACATAAGCATCAGATCTTATATGAATACTTGGGAAGTGAGTTAATTAATTTATGTTGGACGAGTGTATAAGTTAGAATTTGAATTTTGGGTTACAAAGTAAATAATTAAAAACTGTATTAGAGTAAACAACGGAGTGAATTTCGAAGACGAAATTCTTTTTAAGGAGGATAGATTGTGATAACTCGATTATTAATTTGACAGATAACTATGATATTATGTAATCTGAAACATTGTATTAAAGTTTACTTTTAAAAATTTAAATAAGCAAACGAACCTCAAAAGTAAATTATTTGCGTGAAATCAAGTCAAATGACTATAATACAAGTCATATTTCGTGTTTGAATAATACTTTAAATATTAAATATTTAAAGAGTTAATATACATACATACATAAGAAAAAGTAACAAATGTCAAATTTAGACTGGCCATTCGACAACTGTCACATTGAGAATAAGAAGTTATGCATAGATGATATGTGTATTGGTTTTTTTTTTTAAAAGAACCATGGGAAAACGGACAAATGTCCATATGATGTCACCATGGTGAAATTAAAAACTTGGGGCCCAAGTATTCAGAAAATGGACAAATGTCCATATGATGTCACCATGGTGACATAAGAAACTTGGGGCTCAAGTATTCTTTTGGCTATAAATAGCTCAAGTCATTAGTAGGTAAGCCATGAGGAAGGAAGGAAGGCAAGAGAGAGAAAAATAAATAGCGAGACTTTGGGTTCAAAATAAAATAGTGATTTTAATCTTGAATTTTAGGAAATTGGGATATATTATTCTTAATGGGATTAAATTTATCGAAGTCCTGATTTAAAGTACAAGATAGTATACAATATGTTTCTGTCTTTAAATCTCTTTACAAAGAATGTCATTTTTATTTTCTTAAATTTGTACTTATATCTAGTATTTCCTGTTAATATGAAAATTTTCAAGTTTTGATTGATCTGCCCCGTACTTGGGCTAAATACTTTGAAATTAATTGGTACATGTACGAAATATACGTGAAACATAATTTGTGAAATGTGATTATCGTCTTACGGGGTAACATTGTAATTATAGCCCTACAGGATGTGATTGGTTGGTACGAGTATAGATTTATATCCCTAAGTATCACTTGTCATTTGACCAAAATGAATCGAGCATAAAACTATGTTTAATAATAGTTGAACTATGTAGCATCTCTAATTTCATTGATAATTCCACTGTTCATGTTTCCTATCATCTAAATTATTTGATATTTGATCATTCATATATTTTTTATCGTTGAACATATTATTTCGTGTTGTATTGTATACTTCTCCGCTTTTAATATTTTACTGGATAGGAAAGCACCAAAGTTAATATTTGAAGTATTAGAGATGGACGAATCTTAATATATTTTTTATAAAATTGAAATTGCAAGTTTTATTAGACTTTAGAAATCAAATTTGTAATTATAATATTTATTGAGATAATTAGAGTTCTGACCCTATATTTGAGATAATATTAATGGTTTATTATGATCAATATTAATTAACGCATCCGAAAAACCGGAGCATTACAACCGTTTTTTTTTTGTTGAAAAATGTTAGATAGGTAGAAGAAAGTTTATATATCCAACTTTTGTCTAATCAATTTTATCTAGTACTCCCACATTTTTTAATCAGTATGTATTAGAACCGAACTGGATTGGCCGCGATCGAATCGATTAATAAAACCCTAAGTCATTCCGATTTAGCTATTAGATCGCCTATGTAAATGAACTGTTAACGGACAACGAAAACCAGCTGGTGTTAGAAACCAATGAACCGAACAGTTCAGAGAATTTCGATGGTCTGATTATCAATGGTATAAAATCCAAATTTTGGGCAAATTGGCCCTAAATCGATCTCCAAACTCCAATTGCACCCACAAATGAAATCTCTCTCCTTTCTCCTGTTGTGGCTATAACACTCTCTCTCACTGTGGTTGTGCGTGTTCTTGTTGGCGGCTTCTTGTGCGATGCAACTATTGTGATAGAGGAAGACCCCATCTTCGAGGACAGTAACTACTAACAACATCTTCAATTAGTCATGGTTCAAGGTCGCGATATTGACCCTTTACTCAGGGGCCACTAAGACACATCGATCGCAGTACGGTATTGGCCGATACGCACAAAAGACTAGATAACAGGTCCAAAAAATTTTGAAAAAACCATCAAAAATTCTAAAAAATATAAATGCCAATATCCATACATCATATGTTTAAAATAAATCTCCTAACACATTAAGCATGATGAAAACTAATTATGGGGTCGCTATAAAAAATATCAATAATTATAAGTGTTCTCGTTTCTTTTAACAAAATAATCATAAGTGTTTAATGTAAGCATTTAATAATATACTGAGCCAAAAATTATAAAAGTGTGCATTTTTATATACTTTTTGTTTTGCAATTTTGGACTTAATTTATGAAATTTAGAAATATAATGAAATATAAATGTAAAGTATATGTCTAAGTTTAACTTTATACCCAAAACTGAAGGACCAAAAAAGATATACCTAAAACTTAATTTTTTTAAAAAACTAGAGATGGCTTTTAAGATGATAAAAAGAAAAAAGAGAGAGAGAGAGAGAGAGATAAGCTCTAAAGGTCATCGTGTCTTTTGACTCTTGTGTACTAGCCGTTTGTCAACCACAGAGAGAGAGAGAGAGGACTTGACAGATGAATCGCCTTGGGCAATGCCATAGGAGGCTCGAGTCGCATTTGATCACTAGGAAAGAGCGATCTAGGTGTTTGTTGTCTCGCCTGCTGGTTGCTAAGTAGAGGAAGGGGCGATTGAGTATGTTTTCAATTTTTCTTCTATTTGCCAAGGGTAATTTTTATGTGATGTCTATGATTTGGGGATCGAAATATTGC
Source organism: Ilex asprella (assembly GCA_023539305.1). NCBI lineage: Eukaryota > Viridiplantae > Streptophyta > Magnoliopsida > Aquifoliales > Aquifoliaceae > Ilex > Ilex asprella. The sequence continues at coordinate 6,794,178 of CM042196.1, forward strand.
AGATTTTATGTGGATTTCATCTTTTTCTTCTCCTTTTCCTTTTTCTTTGGCGTGTTGCATTTTGTTTGGGATTTTGAAATTTTGGAGAAGATTCTCGCCAAATCGGTCAGAGTACGGTACATATCGTCTGATGCCTACCGATATAACTCTGAGTCCACTCAATATCATCGATCCGTGGCCGAATCAGCACCGATTTAGGTGAAACTTGTAATTTTCACCTATTTGCTCGACCGAGTTGTATCGAACTTCGCCGATACAATGAACCTTGCGATTAACTCCGCCTTTCTCTGTCTTATGTCCAGTTAGATCACCGAAAAAGCAATCACACTTCCCACGTTTAGCAATTTGATTGCCTCTTCAATTCATAATTCTCTTTGGTTTTGCGGTCCCAAGTTCAAAAATGGGGGCAAAGACCCTTCAATCCTTCGGATTCCATTTTTCATTGGCTTTATGTTGTTGGTTTCACTTACTTTGATTCCTATGTTGTTGTTTGAGATTGTGTAAATGTTTTGGAATTTGCTATTGCTAGTTTGCAGTATTTTATATTGTGGTTTGAGATATTGCAATATCTTATTGACTTATTATGTTTGACTTGCTATATTGGTTTAAAATATTTTGTTGATTGGGAAGTTTTTTGTTGGCCCATTATAAACATCATATTTTCTAGGTTATTTATTTACATTTTATAATTTTTTGTGTAGTGACGTGAGTAATCTTTTTGTTTATGTGCTCTTACTTTGTTTGTCATTGCCTTCTTAATTTTAATGGTACATTGTATACATGGTGTACATGTTTCATATTTTTTGAACTAAATTATTATGTTTTACAATTTTTTATATTTTTTTATTATACGATTGGTCCAAGTAGTCGACCCAACGATTGAACCAGTAAATTATTGACCCGATCTCTCTATCCGTTCGATGTACGGTCCGATTCGAATAACTAAGCTATTTATCTCTACAAGTTATCAAAGAGAGTTTCTGTGAGACTTACAAAAATGATGACAGATTTTCTTTAGGAAGGTAGTGGGAAAAGGAGAAAGTATCATTTGATTAGCTGAAAGGTGGGATCTAGATCTAACGATAAAGGAGGCCTCTCAATTGAAAATCTGAAGGCAAGGAATTTTGTTTGGTAGAAAAGTGGCTTTGGAGGTTTCCCCAAGAAACAAATTCTTTACGGCATTTAGTAATTAGGAGCAAATATGGAGTACATTTTAACCTATGGGACACTGGATTGAAAAGGTTAGTTTTCAATGCCCTTGAAAATTCATTTCTCTAGGTTTGAAGAGGTTTTCACAAGAAGTAAAGTTAATGGTGAGTAATGGGGAGATAATTCGTTTTTGAGAAGATGTTTAGGTAGGTGAAAATAGTTTTTCATATTTGTTTCCTCGTCTTTATCATTTATCTTGATTTCGCAATTCATTCATTGGGTCTATATGATTCATTCACATCATTCTTCATATTCTTGGGATTTTGATTTTTTGTAGGAATTTTGATGATAGAGACACCATTAATTTGATTGACTTTTTTTTATTTTTGTTGATAAAAAAATATAGAGTAAACGTGGACAAGTCCACCCTACCATATAGAAGATTACATTATAAAGAGACGTATGCAACTCTATGATTCACAAATAAATTATTCATCCAGCTACATGCTACCTTTCAATCAATTGTACGAGAGAAGAACGACACATCCTAGAATTATTTAGCAATCGATGCCCCATAAAGAGGCCAAGAACTTAACTCTGCCAAAGGAACTCCACAATTTCGTCTTTATCTTTAAATATTCTCCCTATTCCTCTCCAACCATACCACCCAAAAGATTGTCATAACCACCCACTCCCATAAAATAGAATCTCTTCTCCCCTTCCCGAACACACTTCTATTTGTTTCAAATAATGATGCACATTCTTTTGGAGTGACCCAAATCAAATTAAATTCATTATAAGCTATAAACCACAACCATAGTGCAATCAAACAATGTAGAAAGAGATGATCTGCACTTTCACCAGTATACTTACACATAATGCACCATTGTGGCGCAAGACAACAATTTGGTCTTCTCCTTCGCAAGTATTGATATTTCTATGAGCTACAGTCCAAGAAAAAATCTGCACTTTCACTGGCACTTTGGCCTTCCAAATCATCCCATGGGGTTCAAACAAAGGATCCCCAACAAAAAAAAAAAAAAGAGGTTCAAACGAAGGAGTGGATTGGTCTTCAATCAAAGCATGGAGTACGATATGCAAGAAAAGCCCCTGGATGAATCCAGAATCCAAATTCCTTTTATCCCCAACCCTCGGATTTAAGGAAACCGATTGAATTAGAGACAACAAAGATGAGAGCTCACACACATCCCTATCATTCAAGGCTCTAAAGAAATTAAAATTTCAACCCCCTTGACTTGAAGATTCACAATATACACTGGCAATTGAGACTTCTTGAGACCGAGTCAACCAAAAAATCGTCGAAAAGACTCTAAAAATGAAGACTCACCCAACCATATATTCTTCCAAAACTTAATTCTCTAACCATTTCCCGACTTTAATTGACGGAAAGGAACTTTATATTGATACGTTTAATCAAAGTCCCGTTCTCTATTCCTATGAGGGGACGAAAGTGCAACTACAAGTAACTGTCTGATATGCTTCTTAAACTCTACTAAACCCTGTGGAATGACTTTCCATGGACACCGAGAAGAGCACCTAGCAACCACATTCGAGTTCCAACCATTTGGATGTAGTCCATATTTGCTTTTAACAACTTCATGCCTTAACGCACCCTATTCAAGTGGAAATCTCTATAACCACTTACCTAACAATGCAATATTCTCTTTACTAAATTTCCCACCCCCTTACACCTAGATTTGGAAACTACCTCCCACCTACCAAGATTTTTTTTTTCTTCCCCGCTTCCTTCCCACAAAAAATCTCTCATCAATTTTTGAAAAATATCATTCTAGGAATCTTAAAAAGAGACAAAAAATAAGTGGGGATATTAGACAAAACTAATTGAACCAATGTGAGTCTCCCTCCCCTTGACAAATAAGCCATTTTCCACCCTTCTAATCTCTTTTCGACTCTCTCAAAGACCGGGTTCCAAAAACTCACCGATATAGGATCCCCC
>CM042196.1:6812270-6824493 GCA_023539305.1 Ilex asprella
GGATTACACCATTATTTATAGGCAAAGTCCCCTACTAAAATAAAAACAATTTTCCTAATAAAATACTAAAAGAGTTTCATTATCAAACTCTCAAATCCTTATCCTACTAAAACTCTATAATAATTCCCCAATCAAACTCTAATTAATACTACTAGCCAAACAAATATTTTTTAACTAATAAAATAATAGTAAAACAAATATTAAAATTCAATTCTTAAATTTAAACTCATCCAATCCCTTTTCGTTCTCTATCAATTCTCCTCTGCTGAAAAAAACTCTTCTCCGAAGAGTTGGAAGGCCACAAGTACTCCAAAAAATCTGAAGAAGCTTGTGTTCTAAGAAAATAGTATTGTAAATCCCCATAGTAGAAAATGATCCCTTCGTGCATTGCATGCATCACAGCCTTATCCACATACACCATTATAGGTGAAGGAAGCATATAATCTAGTGGAGACAAAATAACAACTCCATCTATAGTAACACCCCTTGAAACTCCTTTAACTCTTTCTGTAAGAAGATCCTTTGAGCTCAGCTTATCAAAAGCAATTGATGTATGATGAGGAGAATTTTTAGGCTCATCAACTACATCAAATTTCAACTCATCATTCAATTGAACTAGAACTTGTAGTTGTGGTGAAATTTGTCGGGACAAAACTTGTTCAACTATTTGTTGATGATCAATGGATGAAGAAAATGAATCAAACTTTACCTTGTTCGCAACATCCTTATTTGAGAGCTTAACTCCAAACATGGCAGCCAACTTGTGTATACCTTCATGTATATATTTCACTGATCCTTGGAGCGAATCCACTGATCCTTGGAGCATATCTAATCGCGAATCATGTGCTTCAACTCTAGCACTTAACTCGACATTAGTTACCATCTTGATTAGAATAAAATTTAGAGATTTTTTTTTTTCTGGGGTATGAACAATACTCTGTGATGAACAGTAAATTTTTTTTTTTTTTTCACAAATCGAAATTGGACTCTGATACCAATTGATGTAAATCAGGAAGGATTAAAAATTATAAAATAGAAAGAGAAGAAGAAATAAGAGGGGTGGAAAGGGATTTCCTCATCCTCGCAAGGAATCGGTGAAGAAACACATAAATCTCCGCAGAAAATACTCAATTCTTATTCATAATCACTTTAATTAAAATAATTGGGATTACACCATAATTTATAAGTAAAGTCCCCTACTAAAATAAAAACTACTTTCCTACTAAAATACTAAAAGAGTTTCATTATCAAACTCTCAAATCCCTATCCTACTAAAACTTTATAATAACTCCCTAATCAAACTCTAATTAATACTCCTAGTCAAACAAATATTCTTTAACTAATAAAATAATACTAAAACAAACATTAAAATTCAATTCTTAAATTTAAACTCATCCAATTCCTTTTCGTTCTCTACTACATGGATATCAAAATCTTGATCTAGATCATACGAACCTACGATCCGAAATAGAAAAATCGATCAAAGTCTCTTTCAAAATCTCAAATTGATAGGATCTTGATGAATTTTTTATTTGGGTCTTATAGGATCACAGACTCCCAATCCAAATTGTGATTTTACCGATCATAGTTATTAGGTTTATTAGGCCCATTTAATTATTAAGATACCAGTTGATTAGGGAATTTCAGCAGATGAGAAAAGATGCATAAAGTTCTTTTTATTACAGAAACTCCCATTGCAAATTAAAAATAACAATCAGGTTTGATCTCATGAGTGATAATTATCAAATAGTCTTCCATTTTCACTTTCTTTTATTTTTTTTGTTTAGATGTCAAATTGTTAAAGTTATTTATTCAACAATCTCTTAACTTTCCAGTCTCTCATTTACATTTATCTATCTTTAAAAGTTAACGTCAAAATACTTCAATTCTCCTACTCCACCTCATAACATCCCACAAGATTAACAATCCACCTTTGATTTTTAATCATCTTCAATGCTCAAATTAAAGTTTCTAAAATTCTAATTGTATCTCTAAGTTTTATATTTTTTGTAACACTTCGATTACATATACACTAGGATTGCATATATTTTGTGCCATGTTTTTTCAATGTGTAGGATTTTATGATTCTCGATCTGATCCTACCATCCCGATACTATAGTCGTCCCCATCAATTCATGATCACAATTTTAAAAACCTTGGCTTGTGCATATATACATATACTGATAGTATATTTTCTCCTCACAATTTAAGCATCATAAATATACCACTTATCCTTTCTCACAAGCAAAGAGGGTATGGGTCCAATGTCTCTCGTGGAAGTGTCAATAAAGATCCTAAATCATCTGAATCTTAAGAATAAAATAATAGATTAATTTGAACTTACAAAGCAATGGGAGACCCCTTCAGTAGTACAATGCCAACGAGCTGATCCTAAAATTGCGCAATAGAAAAAGATCCAGCACTAACCTCAATGCTTTCACATGTCGTGAGTCTGGACCACATTCTCTCCCTATCTATGGCTCGCTGCAGCTGTTTCTGTAGAAGACCCACCCAAAATATAACCTCAATGCCCTGATCATTTTTCACTCTACAAGCCGCAGCTCGAGGACCAAAATGGACAAGGAATTCTCTGCGCAGACCAATATCCTTTATAGAATGATAAGCTTGGCGTATAGGAATGAATTCAACCAGCATGTCCATCAATCTCCCAGTCACGTCGGGAATTATGGAGAAGAACTGTGCACAATAAACTTTTGTAGGGCCTAGCTTTGTGATGGCCGCAATGCAACTCAGTGCAAGCATGAGGAGTGATATGTCACTTGCATTGCCTGAACTTAAGGACACTCCTTTTCCACATCTGGACATAAACCACGATAATGTCATTTCTTAGTTTTATTATTTTAGATGTAAAGAGTATTGAGTGAAAATTTACACTGCAGTAGCAGAAGCAAAGCGTTGATCCTTTTCAAAATGATTAACAAAACTGGTCACCACAGCTGGGACTTGCTCAGACCAAAACCAATCATAAGCTTCAGGCTGCTTGGCTGATAATTTTTCTCTTATTACACTCTCCAAGGGAGCAGATTGTCGTAACAAACTGCACCAATGCAATAGTTATAGCATATGAAAAGCTCAATTTCAAATAAATAACAATAAATAATGAATTTTTTTTTTGGTCAAAAATAAATAATGAATTTCAAAACAAATAATTGAAGTTGGTGACAAGGGAAATTCAATAACCGCACTTGAAAAGGAAGCAAATAAAACCACTAGTGTATGACCCAAGCACACAACTAATGTAAGTAAGAAAAAGGAGGATGGACCTCTATAGGGAAATTATGATCTACAAAAAGAAATAACATTTGATCACCATAAACTTTTTGAACCTTAGTTTAATGTAATAATACTCACAATGTCTTCCCATATAAGCCTCAATGCCCTACCTAGGATTACACTTTCTATCTAGGAAGCATGGATACTCACTAGGGGGTCGACTTGGGGTTGGACACGAAAACAATTTTTTTTTCAACCGGATATGGCTCGGATCATGGGGGATATGGCGGGGTAAGTTTTGTTATTTTAAAAAATTTAGGGGGCTGAAATGAAAAAATAAAAAAAGAAAACGTAGTCATTTTTAAGGCTGGAAAAAGAGCATAAAAAAGGGAAAGCTTCAATCGAACTACTCCAGTCTTCGATATTGACAAAGAGGAGGAGGAGAACTAAAGAAGAGGAGAAAGCTTCGATCGAACTCTACTTCTGTCTCTAAATCTGCTTCGGCAACGAGGAGAAAAGAAGGAGAAGGAGAAGGAGAGGGCAGACCTACAAATCTCCAGATCTGCGATCTGCTTCAGACAGTGTATCTGTGCATCTCCAGATAATGCTCCAGGTTCTCTTTCTTTTTTGGGGGTTTTGCTACTTTTGTGGTTTGCATGGTTTGGGGTTGATTTTTTGCATTGATTTTGCTATTTAAGTTTAGGATTATCTTGTTTGCTAATTTGGTTGGGTTAGCATTTTGAAATATTGGGGTTTTTTGTTGTCAATGTGCTGCTGATTTTTGCTGTGTATCTGATTCTGGTTTTGCTGAATGCTAATTTTTGTTGTGTATCTGATTTTGCTGACACATCTGATTCTTATTTTTTATTTTGTTGTGTGTACTGTCTTATTAGTTATTATTAATGTTGTTATTATATATATAAAAATATATGATATTATTTTTAATTAGCCGTACCCGTGTCCGTGGTGTTTTGGGATTTTGTCGTATTCTCTTCCTGTATCATATCGGATACGACTCCCGTAGTCGTATCCGTGTTTCATAGCTTTCTATCTAATCATACTACGCCCTACCTAGGATTACACTTTCTACCTAATCAGTCGCCTCAATGTCCTCCGCCGCTGACGTCTTTTTTGGCCTTCCCCTCATCCTTGCAACATTTTTTAACCTATGTTATGGCAACTTCTGGCAGGAACACTCACTATTATAAAGAAAGAAATCTGAATTATCAACATTAAAAATATTCAATTGAATATCCGCAAGCTGCCCCCAAATATTGGTACTAGAAACACTGACCAAAGATCCAATTCTCCAAAGAAAATGCAAGATATAAGACTGATGATTTTCCCATTCATATAAGTAAACTCAGCTCTATTGTCTAGTAACAAGAATGATACAATATTTTGTCATCTCAGATGCAAATGGGAGAAGTGTAAACAAGTAGTTATGACATTGCCTTTAAAACAATGGTGTCTTACCTCTTTTGGACAAATACATTGATATCCCTGTCTCTTCCATCTCCTCTAGATGAAATCTCACTTGCTGCTTGCAGAATGGAATACACAGACGCCTGAAGAAAGGTATGAATCTTTAGCCAACCTAGACAATAAGGGGCATAGGAATAGGAAAAGAAAGTAAAATCTCAGAGAATCTATCAGCAAAAACATTAGCATAAATGATATGCTTCGAATTCCAAAAAACACACACACAGACACACATTTTCACCAAATCATATTTATGACCTCGAGAAGAAATGTAACCAGGTTATGACCATGAAGGAAGAAATTTCAGCCATAATAGTGTAATGCATCACCAAACAACTCTACCATGAGACTCACTACTAATATTTTTTCCTTCAAAAACTATACAAATCTAAGAGAAGTCCATCAGAATTTTATTCATTGTACCAAATTAATGATCATTATTCACTCTGCCAGCAAGAATAATCATAACTCAAAAATGTCGTCAAACTGTATTATTTTATAAATTAACTTCCGATACATTTATATGCAATATTATTTATTCATTTATTCTGTCATGTAGTGGATTGAAACTAGCATGTGCGAAAATAGAACCAGAATTACAGTCAGCTAGCGAAAAACTCATTAATACCATTCTGGTGCCCTGCATCCTTAGTCTTGATGTTTACCCTAGTAAAAGGCTAGGCGAGAAAAACAAAACTTAGACAGGGAGATTTGAACCCACAACTCACACTACCCCAAACCTATACAACAATGTTCGGATAATACCCAAAGAGAGAAATTACACTAATGCCATTACTCATATGTGCAACCAACCCTCCTCAGACCAACAAAAAAGATTTGAGGATATGCAGTACAAGGCCTTGCAATAGAATATAAAAATGGATCCTTTTTATAACATAGTTGGAAACAAAATAAATTAATGACTTTTGGAAAAGGAGGAAAACACCTTTCCAGTATTCTTTGATTTCAAAGGGGCATTATCAATCATGTAAAAAATCAAATTACGAGAGAAAAGCCAGCTATTAGAATTGAACCGATGACCATCACGTTACAAATGCGATGCTATTACCTCTGAGGCGCTAAGCTGGCTAACATAAAATTGTACATGTATAAGTATTAAACTATTCGAATTTTAGCTATTTAATTACTCCTTTCATCTAATATGAATATAGAAAAGAATAATTAATTTCAAATGGCTATCAACTACAAAATTGCAGTCTAGTAAACTAGAATATACCTCTTTTTTCCACACAAAAACATAGTGGTGCTTTGGTTGCCAAAAAAAAAAAGGAAAGAAACCAGAAAAACTTGAATAAACACAATCTGAATTTTTTGTCCCCGAAATTGACCTCCCTTTGAAAGGAAGATGGACCAACAGAAATCATTTGCTAAGGAGGTGTTTCAAAGATACATTCATTGCAGGTCCAAAATATACAGAGTCAAAGAAATTTTTATGTAAGCATAAATGACATGTACAAACATTCATATAACCATTTCTCTGACCAACCTGGTAAGATAGTGCCTTCACCCATGCATTTTTGTCTACACCAAGCCATACAGTTGAAAACCAGAACATTTTTGATAGTGAGCTCTGTTCTTTGATTGCCAACTCAAAGACCCTAGCGGCATCATGTAATGACTGGACAAGTCCATTACTATAATCTTCACCTTCCAGTGTTTCATCAAGTTTGATCCTCATCTCATCAACGGGATTAGGGGTACTTGCTTGGGAAGTCCCATTAACAGTTACGCCATCATCGGCAGAAGCAAAGGGCAAAAGGTGTCCTATCCTTCTTGATTTTTGAAAGGCTAAACATGGTTTCCTAAAATCCACCAATCTGCAACTAAGGCTGAGATCACCCACCTCCAATAAAGAAAGCCTTTTGCGGCATCTCTTCCTTATGTTACCCTGCTTGTACCATAGATGATCCAAGACAAATGCTGTTCTGTTAAGAAGATGGATACTAATTGGTTTACGTGAAAGCCATGGTTTTGAGGAGCTGCAAAAACAAAAATAAAGAATGAGACACAAGCACACAAGTATACTTTTGTGCCAAATTGAGGAAGCTATCGAGTTGCATTAGTTGTCAGTCTATCATCTACAGGCACCATCCTGCTTGCCAGATATCATGCTTGACACATAAAACTCTTGACCCAATACAATTGAAGAACACAAAATTTTGAAATGTAAAGTGCTCCTTCATGATGAAGAACTAAAAGTCTAGGCTTTCCCATGAGGAATGAGCTGTTTAGGACAAAATCCAAAACTTAAGGTAACTCCCCAGATGGGAGTAATTCTATTCAAAACCTCTGACTGGCTTAAGCATAAGCTCATATATTCAATGACAAAGAATTAACAAAATTTCACTAATTAAATCATACAGTGACCATTCCAACCCAATCCAAAAGATTAAAGAAAAAAATGTTCCACAGCAGAACACAAGTATAGTAATAATGTTCCTAAACTCCACCAAACAACATATTTCAGTAGTCTTTGGAATAATAAAGTTGTGTTTGCTCTGACTTATATCACAATTCACAACTCACTCCGATTATTACATCAAATAATCATTTACAAATAAGGGAATTTTTACTGCCGGAAAATATTCGGATAATATTGCAAAAATATTTCCCAGATAATTACGTAAAGAAAAGATAAATATCAAAACCAAAACATCATTAAAATCACTTCCATAGGCACTGTTTAAACACACACTATTCGATCAAAACAATCATCAAAAATAGGAAACACACTGCCTATTTAAGATCCAAATATTTCTAAGATAATTACGTTTGGGCTATACATACTTATTTAATACCCAGATAATTCTAAGATAATTACGTCAAGAAAAGCATAAATATCAAAACCAAAGCATCCTCCAAATATCACTGAAATCACCTCCATAGGAACTGTTTAAACTCACAACATTCCATCAAGACAATCATAAAAAATAAAAGAACCAATGCCTATGGAATACCATTAACAAAATTAGATATATTATACTTCCATAAAGAAACAAAGATGCAATGAGTAATTCAACAACAATCGCCAGAAACCCTGGCTTCCGTGAAAACATTCGGATTTCAAAGAGTTCCGAGAAAGAAAACTGTCGGCAAAAGATAAAGAAATAATCGGCACTACCTTGAAGATATGAAACTCTGGTGATGCAACTTCACTGACATTGATGAGAGAGAAAATGAGCGGAGACGTTTGCGGTGATTCGTGGGAAAAATCGGTGGTGTTTGGGACGCCAGAGGCGAATTCCGAGAAACGGTGAGAAAAATCGGTGGTGTTTGGAAATTGGGGGCATGCTTGTGAGTTAAGAGAAAGAGAGAGTAAGGCTGACGTGGCGAGGAAGTATTATCCGTAGGACGTGGGAAAGCGTATAATCACACAGATTTGGTAAGTTTGTCTGCGCGACTCACGAGTAGAAGGTGTTGGGGTTTTTTTGTGACTCTGGTGGTTCGTTTGGTAGGGGACGGAAAGTAAGAGGAAAAGATTTTTTATTCAAAGGAAAGGCTGTTTCACTTTTTTTTTGTTCGGTAATAATATTGAAGGAAAGTTTAAGGGATTATTTTTCCATTCTTTAGTATGAGAGAAAAAAATGAAAGGAAAGAAAACTTAGACAAACTTAATTTACTATTATACCCTCACACAAAAAATTAATTTTTTTCTAATACAAATAAATTATTAAAGATTTAAAATTGTTCAAAGAGAGATGCAATTTATTTTAGACAACGAAATGACATGTCGAGCTCTAATAGTGCCGTCATTTTACATACATTTATCCCTTTTTACCTTTTTTTTTCCAACTACCTTGTTTAATAGGTCCATTATACACAAAAATGTTTTAAAAAAAAATTGCATCCGGTCAAAGCTCTTCAGCAGTGAAACTATCCATGTCATTGTTTGACACGTTGTTTTTTTTTTTTTGGTCTCAGTTTTCAATCATAATTTGGATGCATTTGGACAAACACAAAAAAATTTGAAGGGCACAGAAGTAAATTAACATATCAGCACTCAAGTGGTCCCTTTCTCTCTTTACTTTTCCCCCCAAAATCGAGAGGATTTATTTTAGTGGGCGTTTTTTCATTCCGCCTATTTCGATCCAAACCAAACAAGATAAAATGTTTCCTTCCCTCATATTTTTCACTCACTCTTTTTCATTCACTCCATTTTTCCTTGTACCAAACAAGAGTGTAAGATTTAATAGGCTAGGTTAGGTACTGTGGTGCCAAGTGGCAATATTTGAATAGATGAGAAAACATATTTATAGACCGTGACACTCGTATTCTTGAGTCTCATGTGGACTTTGTTTTTTTTTTTTTTGCTTGTTAAAAAGTTGCGAAAAAGGAGTGAGAGTAAAGAAGAGCGTCCAACGACCACCCCGTTAGGCCCTCACTGGTGAGATCATAAGACCTACCTCTCGTGACCAGACTTAGCTAGGCTAGCATAGCGACCAACCACCAAATCCTACATGTGACTTTGTTAGGAATATTTTAGTTGCCCTTACTAGCCTAGTACTGCAATTATTGAGAGTGAAATTTTTTAACAGGTGACTTATTATATCTTTAAGAAAATTTTATTGTATATCGGTGACTTCCTCACTTATTAATTAATGAATAATTTATCAAAAAAGATGAATTAAAAAAATATATATTAAAAGAAATTTGAATCTCGATTAATAGCCATTCAAGTTTGTAAACACGATCTTGACGAAGGATGCCAATTTTCATGGATGATTACTAGTGGCAACTGGAGTCAATCTAATCAAATGCACTTTCATTCAATTATCATATTTCAGGTGACGATAGAATAATCTTACCATTGTATTACAGTTCGCTCTCTCCATACAAAAATAAGTGGATTATTGTGCCAACCTGAAAAACAAAAACAAATAAAAATGCATTCTTGATTCTACCGGAAATAAGCATCTCTCCCCAAAAGCCAACAACTAATGGCCAAGAAAATCTCCTAAAAATTATGTCTCTTAAAGAGACTTATTCAACTACCAGAAAACTTGACAAAAGATGAAACAACTGACTTGCAACGTGTATGCAACATTATAATTCATCATAACCCAATGTCCTCCCATGGACACTTTATGTTTGTCTTCTTGTAGCTGGAATTTGATAAGATAATACCTATGATCCAAATCCACAGCCTCAAAACCTCCTTGCAAACCCCAAATGTTTCTAACTCTGTAACAGAGCATCTTGTTGCCTATAGATCTGCCTAGGAGTTTTAGTATAAGACCTTGATTCCACTTCTTTTTTATTCTTTGGATCATTCTCTGAGATAGAATGATATTCGGGTTCTTTCTGATTCTTTGGATCATTCTCTGAGATAGAATGATATTTGGGCATGACTGAACAGAATTATTGATCACTGTAAGGATCAAAATATCATGTCAAAACATCCGAAACGTTTCCGTTTCTAAAGAAACTGAAACGAATAATTGATTAAATTGAAATTCCAATACTTCAAGGTATTTCGGAATGTTAGTTTTTTTTTAGATGTTTCAATATGATTTCACCAATGTTTTGTAATGTTTCGAGATGTTTCAAGATCTTTAATTATATTTAGACCAATACTTTGAAATGTTTTGAAAATAGATCCCCAAATTTTTATCTAGTTTCATTATGCTTCCGAAACATTTTCAAAACGTTTCCATTTCTTAGGTGACCGAAATAATGCACAAAAATTATATTTTCATCCTTGGATCACAGTACTAGCTTCCATGTTCGTAACGAATCTCTGTTTTCTTGCATCTTCCTCTTCCAGCTCCGAATCATTCTGATCCGGTTTAAAATAGATAGAGTTGTTGTCTTCCATCAAAGCAAATATGTAGTTTCTTATGATTTGGGTTTTCTTATCAGCCTTACTTGCATCTTCTGTCCCTTCACACTGGGATCTATTTGCTTCTAGATCTAATCCTTCTAATGGTGATTTGGTCCGATCCACGTTGGGATCAAGCATCATAACTTCCTCAGTAACAGAAATGTGCGATTCGTTAACCTTTGTGGAGCTTCGTTGGAGATAATCCTCCTCTTCTAGTGATCTCTCGATTATTCATGGGATCCTAATATTTTCCAGGCAGAGACAACTCGAAAATAGATCCTAATAGGTTTGACAATTGAAGATCCTCTTAACTGAGTATCCGTCAATTCATAACAAGAAGCAAACTTGAACTGCTATAGTCCAATGCATTGTTAAAATTTTGAACATAGCCGAACTTGTGCACACATAAAATGACACGACATATTACTAAGGAAAAAGGAAGTAGCAAATGGTACATGACCATTACGAATCTACCTTCTCACGACCAACCAGAATTGCCACATCCAAGTAGTCTCCGATCTGAAAATGTGTGACCCAAAGTTACAGAGGAAAGAATTCACAGAATACCAATTACGTGGAGGCAGCAAATAATGGGGGTGCTGTTTTACCTCGAAGTTAAGATCGCCCAATGCCTTGCTGCCATTATCTGGCCGTCTCCCATTTGGATGGGAAAAGGTTCTTCCCACCTACATATAACACAAAGGAAAATTCAAGAGCAAGAACTTCAATATAGTTGTGTAGGACATCTACGCATGATCGTCTAACATGGAGTGCAAAATTCATGTAGAACAGTCAAACCCCAGTCAAATTCGGAAGTCATGATTCCATAATATTCTTATAACATCCATACAAATCTATTCTTCGTGTTAGTTATTTTCCATTGTAGAATGATTATGCAATCCAGCCCATGAAGGTCAAAAGTTCATATTGCAATCAATATTTGGAGTCATTCTGACAAGCTCATATTAATCCAAAGAAGAATAAAAATATTGATTTGCTCATACAATAACATTAGGCACATGCATGATTTAGAAGAAGGCCACCTAGGCGAGTTCCAAATTTAGAATTTTTGTCAACAGAGTTCCAAAATTCTCAATTCCAACAATTTTCGATTTTTTCACTGCTGAATGTCCTTTTTATCACCTTATGAATCTTTGGATTTGAGTGACTGAAACTAAAGTTACACATGCAAATGCAAGTAGTTCAGATGCCTCCAAGTCAACCAATTTGCTTCAGAGCTGTATAATTGTGCATCATATAGACAACAGCGTGCATGCACACACGTATGCACACAAACACTCACACGGAGCAAGAGAGGGAGAAGAAGGGGTACAGGTACCTCTCTAACCACAAAACGCCCATTTCTGTCAGGATACACAAAAGCAAATGATAGAACTGCATCCCTTCTTCTTGATTCTGGGGCCACCTCTTTAACCTAATTAAGGAGTACCATCAGCAAGGGACCCAGGACCAGAACAAACATTTAGACGTAGAAAAAAAACACATTTAAAGGAATCCAGGTAAAAAATAGATGGAACACAGAGGTCACATGATCATTAGAGAGAATACAGAAGCCACTATATTTGCACACTCATTGTTGAGGCAGACTTGGATTGGCATTCCCTCATATCAACAATGCATTTTGGCGGCAAAGGCAAACTTGGT
>CM042196.1:6824593-6837759 GCA_023539305.1 Ilex asprella
AAGAGACAGAAATAAGTTTGTGTCACACTACCCGTTCTTTGTTGGACACGATCTCAAACTATGGTACGATGTTATCATTTTAAATGATGCCAACTCTTCTGGTCTCGACTTAGCACTTCTTCTGCTAAAATCACTAGGCTAAGTTTGGAACCCTTGTCCCAACTCTCGAGAAGCTGGAAAGTATCCATGCAGCATAAGGAAGAAACTCAAAGTGAAATGACACCTTGTGTAACGTAATGATAGTTGGCCCTCTATCATCTTCTATTTGGTTGGCTTGGTAAAATGGCCTCGCCTTCTTTCCAGAATTAGAATTTGACAGCAGCTGCTTCAAGTTGACGTCACTCAATTAATAAAAGTCCAAGTTCAACCTCATCCTGATAAAAAAAAAAATCAATCTCATGAGTAGTTCAAGTGGTAATAGAGACAAATTGTAAATCTAGACGTCCTAAATTCGAATATTGATAATTTCTTAGAGTCTAGCCATAAAGAATTTATCTCTCGTGAACATCGTAATCCCAACGGAGAGGAAATTAATCGAAGTGTACGTAAGTCAGCTCGCACACTATTTAACCAAAAAAAAATCCAAGATACAAACAATAACTTAAACAATTAAACTACATCTAGAATTACGCTTGACATCGTAATTGAACTATCATTTTAAATACCAAATAAAAATCGTAATTGAGCAAATATTTATATCAATTCATAGTCAAACACCCACTGCTTCCAACATGCCAACTTTGTACACTCATGAAGGGTGACTAAAAGCATGCCAAAATGAACAAAAACTCATAGCCAAATGAAAATAAAAAAAAAACAAAACTCACAAAAAAAATGGAAGACAATCATTATTTACAAATTCAAAAATGTCACTCATTCTTTGGCTCAAAGTCTTCTTTGCTTCATTTAATGCATGTCCCTGTGTATATAAGAATTAATCATCTAGACAAAAGGGGAATAGCATTACTAACCTTAAATATTTATTTGTAATTTATTAATAGCATTACATATATCACCTTTACATTAAATATTTATTAGGAGTTCTGGGTATAGTCCTCAAGTAATTAAACCCAAGCCAGAAACATACATAGGTCGAAGTCTATCAACGGATCCGAATTCGAACTCGAATCAGATTAGACAGATATAGATTAATAATTTTTACCGATTATTCGAATTTGAGTCCAATATCTTATATTTTACGGATTCGAATTTGGATATATTTATACCCGATGCAATAAAAAAAATATTTTTATATTTTTATATAAATATCAAAGAAATTAAGTGGTTATTTGAAAAAGTTTAGCTAAAATTTAGATATAATTTATTAAAATTTAGTTAGATTAAGTTATTTGAATCGAATTGGATTTCAAATTGTTAATGAATTTGTATATGGACCAAAAAATAAAATAGAGTCATTAACAAGCCGGTATACCAAATTAGATTTATTAGTGGATAAGTCCATAATAAAAAATGCTTTGTGCAAAAATCCTCTAATGATATAGAAAGACTTAACTACCCTTTTGCTATGTAGCAGTTACCTAAAACGGTTTTGGAAGAACAAATTCCATAATAAATCATTTCCATTTAATTTTCTCTCTCTCTCTCTCTCTCTCTCTCTTTGACGAAAAAATATTCATTACAACGGTGATACCGCATGGCAAGATGATGTGGTATCACCAACTAATAATACTAAAACAAATAAGCACATAGACCCTACAAAAATTAATAACTAACCTGTCATTTAAGCAAATAATTTTTCACCTTCTTGCCATGTAAGTCCAAGTGGGGTTCACCTTTCCCATTTAGGGTTTTTTTATTGGTTAGTGAGACCATGTCATCAATTGTGACATGGTATCACCGTTGTATTCAATATTTACTCGGTTGACGCGTTAACTTTGGCAATCACCCAACAAACAATCAGCGTCTTCCTCTGAAAATGGAGGTTTGAAATTCGAACAACACTACCTTGAGTCTAACGTTAAATTGCATTTGTTGGTTATCAAATATTGTTTTAGTTCTTCTGATTTGGGGGTGCTACCACACTGATTGTCGGTTTTCAACCGAAAAAACAATTGAATATAGTGGTTAAGACTGTATTCTCATTGGTAAGCAATGCTTGTTCTTCGTGTTTTTAGGGGTGCAACTTGGTCATCACTGTCTGATACCGATATTTCCCTTTATTCACGGTGAACCCATCACTTATTCAAAGGGGTTTTCCTATCCTATTCAATGATCAACATAAAATTTTGAATGAACGAAACTTAAGGGATCCCTTAAGTTTCGGTTATGATTGTTCATTTCAATTCCTGAAGATAATCAAGAAAACAAGCTTCATCTATCTCTCTCTCTCTCTAAAATCTATTCCTGAACTATATGCAGAGCCTATCTGGGATTGTTGATGGGTTAAACTTCAAAGAGAGAAAGGGTGTCTAAATTAGAAAGAAGAAAGAAACTAGGCATCACCATCTCTTTCTCTCTCTCTGGATTCTCACGTGGGTTTTTGGTATTTTTGATGGTTGAGGTTTTCAGAGAGGGAAGGTTTCAAGTACGCCAATGGTGCGGTTGGATTAGAAAAAGGGAGATAGCGTAAAGTTTGTTTTGCTAATCGCTATGTTAGATTGCAACTTTTTCCTTCTCTTTGAGGCAACTGCTTTCTGTGACGTTGAAGATGGAGGAATTTGAATGGGCAATCATAATATCGAGAATAAGATCCCTTAAGTTTCGATTGTGGAGACAAAAATATAAGAATTTGTTCCATTTTACTAAAGGAGGTATTTTAGGAATTTGTTAGGGATTGTGTACTTTTTTACTTATATTTTTAAAAGTGGTACTTTCTGCCATATAATTTCTAAAAAAAAGGTATCGGGCCCTTTAAAACACTGTATTCAACTAATATTAGTACTTATCTTCATTTTTCGGAGTCTAGACTTTCACTCTATCCATGCGCCTCTTCCACTCTCAGATCCCTCTCTCACTTGTCAATTATCTCTCATCTGGTCTCAAACTTTTAGTCTCTTTCTTTCACTTGTCGCTCCTCGCTCTCTCAGCCTTCCTCTCGCAATTGTCACTTGATTGAGTCATCTCAAACTCTTAGTCTCCATCTCTTACTCTTCACTCCTCCCTCTTTTATCAATCCGAATTAAATAACCCGAACTCAACCCGATTTTAATTTGAAATTAGGCGAAATTCAACTGAAACTCACCCAAATTAAACTCGAGCAGTATTCGGGTTGAGGTCGATTTAGGGTTAGAGATAGGGTTA
The DNA here is from genome assembly GCA_023539305.1 of Ilex asprella. NCBI lineage: Eukaryota > Viridiplantae > Streptophyta > Magnoliopsida > Aquifoliales > Aquifoliaceae > Ilex > Ilex asprella. The sequence continues at coordinate 6,827,855 of CM042196.1, forward strand.
GAGTTGAAGATTATATACTTAGGGTTGATCTAGGGTTAACCTTTCAACTAGCCCAACCCGTCCAAGTTGCACCCATAGTTTTTTTCGTATCATATTTGCTTCTAAAATGGTTGAACACCATTTTCTACTATTAATTATGGATGGATTTTTATTTTTTTGGTTTTGGGAAAATCACATTTTGAGAAATTTTAATTTTGGATTTCGTATAATTTTGGAACTCTAGTTTGTATTGTTGATTGTGGATTTTTTTTTGGGGTAAATCGCATTTTTTGTTAAAATTTGATTGTATTTGAACAAAAATTAGAAACTAGGGATTTGTATACAAAAACTCTTGTTGTCACACTGACACTAGATTTGTATACAAACTCTTGTACTGTATTGATACACTTTTTAAGTTTCAATATTCACCGTAAAAATTGTATAATTATTGAACCCTATTTTCTATTGTTTACTCTATTTTTTTTTTTTTGCTTTTTTGTTTTTTTTTTGTTTATCTGGCTAGGTTGTTGCTTCTCATTTGGTTGAACAATAGTTTCTGTATTTTCTAGTGCATTTTCGCTTCTCATTTAATGGATGAGTTTTTATTTTTTGGTTTTGGGTAAATCACATTTATTTGACAAATGTTGATCGTGGCTGTAAAAATAGTAGGAATTAGAGATTCTCACTATGAAACTGCTATTGACACAATGTATTGATACATTTTTAAGTTTCATGAAAATATCCTAGTAAAAAAATTCTTGAGACCTAGTTTATTTTGGCGGTTATCGGTTTTTTTTTTTAGAAAATAAAAATTGAGTGTGGATGTGTAAACACTAGAAATTAGGAATTTACAAGCATGCAAAAAACTATGCAACAACAAGAACTGATTGAGTAAATAAACGAATTATCTATGCATGTCATAATTCAAAGATATCAAAAAAATCCCAACTCAGTAGAAGAACAAAGAAGAATGTCAAAAAAAAGGCCAAAATTCAATGGTTCACAACATCAAAAAAAAGGACAGGAAAGAAAAAGAGATGAAAGTTTTGAGTACAATGGGAAGAAAAGAAGTAAGAAGCAAAGTGTGACAGCAGGTGAGTTGACAACTAAAAACATGATCAGCAGAATAGAAACCGGAAAAGACATTGACATTATTGAAGTTGATAATACAATAGACAACAACAACACAATTAAAGGGAAAACCATAGGGAGTTTAAAAAATTGTGGCGAGATATTCAAGTATTGGATCCGATTGATTTCAACAAATTAAAGCAAATTCATGGGCAGAAGATTACATGTAAGTGTCACTTTTTCACAAAAAAAAATGTATTGTTTCATATTTATGGTTCATACTTATGTGAAAAAGGATTCATGAAACCATTTTTTTGTTATATGTTCAAAATGTAGGGGTAAACTATGGTCTAAGATTGGATTGGGAAGTTACATAGATGTTGTAGATGCATTGAAATTTTTGGGAGGATGCAAACTCCACAATGGTGTACGTATTTTACTAATTTAAATGTTTAATGTCTTACCAAAATTGAATGTCAGTGTAGCATAATAATGAGACATGTTAGCATAACATCTACAACTCTTTGAGTTTCAGCGTGTCATCACAGTGTAACAACATTGTGTTAATGCTCCAATGGTGGGCAACCAACCCACCTCAATGGAAGTGAGTTGTTCATGGCTGACATTGCAACCCAGTGAACAACCATATTCTTGACTCTATGCTTGTGTGAAAATCTAATGTTTAGCAATCTAGCATAATATCTAATATCTTCGATAAAGGCCAAAATTCCCCATGGGAGTGTATCCTTATTTGAGCTCAGCTTGACGACCTCTATGTCATCGCTCTTAATGGAGACATTCTACAACTGGCATGAAGAAGCAAGAAGACACGCTAGACGAATTGTTGTTGCCTCTAAATACACACTTGATACAACAAGGGTAGTCTTTGCAACTCCATCTATTAGGTACCCATCTGTATCTCTTAGAATGACCTCAATTGTAGCCTTTGAACTCTTTGGTTTAAAAGCCCCATCACAGCTCATAATAAGTCTTGCATCTAAGTGGGACACCCTAGTCTTCGTTGGAGGTACAAAATTGTGCTTTTGGTCATTTTCCTTTCCTTCCAAAAGTCTCAGATCTTCCCACGTCATCTGAGCTTGAATTACTGTCTCATAGGCATTAGGGTCCTCGTGACAAAAGACTTTTTGATTCCTTGCTTTCCACTGTATCCACCCTATTGTGGCAACCTTCCTTACAACTTCCAAAGACCTTTGTAGATTTTCAATGACTTCCAGGATGTTTGAAGTTCTTTGGGAAACCGTCTAAAAACTCTTCTTGTCTATTCACACTCAAATAAAATATGCTCTATAGACTCAACTTCCTCCTCACATATATGGTAGATAGGGGAGATAACACACTTCCTTTTGTATAGATTGTCTTGAGTTGCAAGGGCGTTGTGACAAACCCTCCACCAGAAATGCTTGACTTTAGGAATAGCTTTCATATGCCAAAGTACATGCCATAATTTGGGGTGTGGTGAAAAGGAGGAATTGGCTTCCACAGTTGGGGTGTTTAACTTCAAACCCATGACATAACCCGATTTTACATCATAAATTTCCCATGGATTAGGATTCCAGACTCTTCTATCATTACCTTCAACCTTTGGTAACATTATTGATTGTATAACTTGCAATTCCTCTGGAGTAACCAAGTTTATAAGTTGGGAGGGATCCCACTCTTTAGTTCTATGGTAAATGAGATCACTTACCCAATTAACTCTACTGTTCCGCAACTTCATGTTGGTTAATTGAAAAACTGGCAGCTGAGAGATCCACTTATCACCCATATATTTATATGTTTACCATCCGACACAAGGCCAAGTTAGGCCTTTCTCTAGAAGATCTCTACCTTTCAACAAGTTGTTCCATATCCATGAGAGTTTGGCTCCTCTTTTGGCTTCCATTAAATCACATGATGGGAAGTATATAGATTTAAGGATTTTTGCCCAATAGGCATTGGGGTTAAGCAAAAGCCTCAAACATTGCTTGGCTAGCAAAGCTTGATTGAAGTGTTGAAAATCCTTGAAACCCATACCTTCTACCCCTTTTGGTTTTGTCATACCTCCCCACTTCTTCCAGTTAATACCCTTGCCTTCTCCTTCTCCTTCTCCTTCTCCACGCCACCAAAAATTTCTCACATAACTATTCAATTTCTCGTAGAAGTTTTTTGGGAGAGCCACAATAGACATATCATAATTTGGGATAACTTGAATGACTGCTTCAATTAACACTTCTTTGCCTGCTTTTGAAATGCATTATCTCTTCCATCCTTGTGTCTTCTTAATTACTCTCTATAGTAAGTAACCAACAAATGTCATTCTTTGACCTCTTTGAGAAAGTACATATGCCCAGATATTTGGAGTTTTGGGGAAGAGGTTTCATCCCCAACAAATTACAGGAATAACTCATTTTTTCCTCTGATGAGTTGGAAGAGAAGATAATTCTTGATTTCTATTGATTGGTGCATTGCCTCGAAGCTCTACAATAGGCTTCTAAACTTCACATAAGATTGATGACACCCTGTTCTTTTGCTCTGACGAAAATCAGTGAGTCATCTCCGAAGAACAAATCTGAAATGGATGGGCTTCCTCTCTTCACCCTTGTACACAAAAGTTTCCTATCCTCAAATCCTTTCTGAATCAGAATTGACAGAACGTCAGCTACTAGGATAAATAAATACAAAGACATAGGATCCCCTTGTTTGATCCCTTGTTTTGGCTGGAATATGCATCTTTTTTCTATGTTCAACTCACTTGGAAGTTGACTGTACTTAAACATTGGAGAACCAAGTGTACCAATCGTGGATGGAAGCTCATTTTCAGTATCGTTGCTTCAAGAAAGTCTCATTCAACCCTATCATAAGCCTTAATTATATCCATTTTAATCGTTATCCCCAAAATATTTCCCCTCTTCTTAATTTTCAAATAATATAACACCTCGTTTGCTACGATAATATTATTATGTATTTATCTATCATGCACAAATTTGATTAGGGGATATTAAGGAACTGAGAACTCATTTCATCATGTTCGCCATCACCTTCGAGATTACCTTATACAGAAAATTGCATAATGCAACGGGTCTGCATTGGGATAAGGTTTCTAGGGCACTTTCCTTTGGTATAAGAACAATATTTGTCTTGTTGATCTCTTTCAGAAGGAATCCCCCCTCAAAGAAGCTCCTTACTACTCCATAGGTCTCCTTGCCCACAATTGACTAGTATTTTTGGTAAGAATTTCCAGGGAAGTCATCTGGTCCTAGTGCTTTGAGGGCTCCTAATTGTTGTATTGTTTGATAAACTTCTTCTTTTGTGACATTTATATAAGTTGTTACTTTGCTTCCCACCACATTCAAAACCTCATCAAAGCTTCTTTGGCCCTTTGATTTGAATAGGTTATGGAAGTATTGTCTTATGTGGTCATTTAACTCCTCCTCTTCATCCAACCATATAACATCCTCTGTTTTTAGCCTCAAGATCTAGTTCCTCTGTCTTCTTTGGAGAGTTTTTAGGTGAAAAAATATGGTATTTTGATCCCCTACCTCCAACCAGTTAATGTGTGATCTCTGCATTCAATATCTTTCTTCTCTATTCCTAATATAGTCCAATTGAGAACTCAACTCAACTTCTCGTATTAAATTCTCTGTTGTGGCTTCCTTTGTGTACATTGATCAACGGGTTTTACAGCTCATTCCACCTCATCTTATTGTTCCCAAATTTTTGTTTACTCCAAATCCTCAGCTTAGTCCCACATCTTTGTAGCTTCTTGGCTGCCCTAAACATTGTTGAGCCCTTAATCTCTTGCGTCCAACTTTCCTTAATCACTTCCTCGCAAGAATTGTCCTCCATCCATATTGCCTCGAACTTAAAAGAGCAAGGAGCCTTTTTTCGTATATTACCTGGGTCAACGGCGATGGGGCAGTGGTATGACCCCATTCTTGCTCTATGAAAGACTTGTGTATGCGAAAAACGGATTCTCCATTTTGCATTGCACAACACCCAGTGTAATCTTTCTTGCACATTTGTTTGACTTGGTCTTTTATTTGACCAGGTATATTTCAGGTCTTTAAACTCCATATCTGTGAAACCCGATCATGCATTTCATACATATCAACAAAATTATGTGGAATAATTACAATTATGTGAAAGTAATTATTAGATAGAATCTTGTGTATGGAAATGATATTGGGTTAGTTTTGGAATCACTTAAGAAATTGGGGGGAGGAAAATATAATTATTAAAGTTTGATAAAATATCTTCACACATGTGTCATATATGTCGTGGTGATTAATTTAAAAAAATTTGTATGTGGATGTGTATGTGCCATGTGTGTGTGTGTCCTTTAAAGTGTGCAAAATGTGTGTGTGTACTTTAAGTATAGTATAATGAGTGTGTTTAAAACCAAAATTAGTGTGTGTGTGTGTGTGTGTGTTCTTTATTTTGCTTGAACCAAGAGTGAGGGAGAATAAACAAGGAAAAAAATGGGTATGCCTTCTTGATGCCGTGAGCAAGGAAGGACAGAAGGCAAGAGAAGGTGGGGGAAAAAAGAGGAAGAAAACAAGAAGAAGGTAAGGGGGGTGTGTGTATGTGATTAATTTTAAATGGGTGTGTATATATATGGGCTATTTTATTTTAATTTCAAATCAGATTTTTGTAAGTTAATTAAGTGTATTAAATATAATTAAAGGCTATTGAGAAAAGAATTTACATGGGTATTTAATTAAATGTGAAAAATAATTATTGAGATGTTTTAGGTGACTAGTTTGGGATTAAGGATTTGGAAGTGAAATTGAGGGTTTAAGGGTTCAATTAAAGGGTTATTTTTCATGATTAAATGTGTGTGTGAGATTAAATGTGACGATTTTAAATAAAAAGTGCAATAGAAATTGAAAATGGGTGTCACTAACGCCGAAACTCTAATTTCTGAATATTATTATTACATGTGTGAATTTTAATCCAAATGACCCAAAAATTTGCATGCTGCATTTTTAAATGATGCTAGATGTAATAATGTGACTTTCGAATGCAAATGGAAATGATATCTGGTGCGAAATGTGTGAAATGTCGGAAGTGAAATTTTTAGGATTCGGGGTCAAAATGTGAGGAAATGGACCCCTGGTCAATGTGTTTGACCTACTTAATCCTAATTGTGATTAATGTGAGTGATTTTAAAGATTTGGTGAGGCAATATGATCCCTAAATCTAATGTGCCAGTGAGTGAACAATGCGGTAACCGAGATTACCAGGGCACTTTGTGTTGAATCATTTTGCATGCACTAATGCATGATCAATTATTCAATGTGATAAATATATTGATATTATAAATACAAATGTGTCATGTGGAACAGGTGGAACAGTTGGTGTTGAAACAGATATAAGAACACCGAAGGAATTCATCGGTAGGTTCGGAGGCTCGTCGTAGCTCTGTAGACTTGAGGTGGGTATATATCTTTATATGTTTTGAAAATTCTATTATAAGATAATGTTAGGTGATATAATCTAATAGAATTTCTCCAGGATTATGTGTTATGTGCTTATGTGATTAGATGATGCTTTATATTGTGTATTGTGGAATGTGGCGCACTGTTTGAGACAAGGGTGTTGATGTCTAATCACTGGCATGCAGTGGTGTACTAGTACTATAGTGTTCCCGGGAGGTTCGGAAGACACATATCCATGTGGGATCGAGTACCCGATGAGGGGTAGTATGGATGTGTTATGGTTTGTGAATTCTTGGCATTGGATTGATGTTGTTGTTTGATACGTGTATTTACATAGTATTTACCTATTTTTATGTATTATTATCATTTTTCTTTCATATACAGCATGTATACTCACTGAGCGCGTGGTTTAACTCACACCCCTACAGTTTCTTTTTTTTCAGGTATAAGAGAGGGAGGTACAGATCAGTCCATTATCAAATTGGTTGAGTTTTATACAATGTCTGTATGATATTATGTTTGTTATGGATTTAGTTTTAAATGAGTAAATGATACTGGTTGAGGGACTGTATAATTATTTATTGGGTTGTATATTATGTTCAATGAGAGATTATTATAGCAGGTTAAATATTATATATATTTATAAACAAACTTTACGAGCACACTTTGGGATGTATGCTAGGTGGTGTGGGTTTTTGTTTATGTCTATAACCTCATAAACAAATAATTGGTACATGTGGTATATATATGATACAAGTTATGAGACAAGTTTTCATCATGCTTATTAATTAAGGTGATGGGTGATATTGTTGCACCTGTGAAATTAATTAATATTTTATTAATCTAGATTATATATATATAAACAGGTGTATCAAAAACTTAGTCGCGTCTCATCCTTGGGAGACCAGGATGGGGAGTGACAATATCCATTAGATTACACTCAGAAATAATCTGTTGCAATTCTTCCATCTTCCTCACATTACTAGTCCTTCCTCCTTCTTTTTCCATCAGGGAACCAATTACATTGAAATCCCCTATAACAAGCCAAGCCATTGTAGTGGATGATGCTAGAGCTTTTAGATCTTGCCGAATCCTCTATCTTATAGTGTTCTCTTTGTCGGCATAGGGAAAGGTAGGCTGCCACACAACTACATTTTGTTGTAGCCTCCAAAGCATGTTCATCATGTTCTTATTTTTGAAATCCAAGGTAAGTATGACTTCATCCCTCCACCTGAAAGCCCATTCAGTTCTGCATATTCTCCTTTTGGATAGTTTAGTGACCTTCTCAATCGTTCTAACGATTTTTGTTTTTTGTTTCCATAGGAAAGACGATCAAGGGGCGATGGGTTTCAATTAACCCTTTTAGATTGGGGATTATCCGAGGTCGCCTTACTCGTTGACAGTTTCATGACAAGATTAACATGGGGCATGTGATTGTTTGAGGTCATCCACCACCACCTTTTCTAACAAAGAAGATATATCTCCCTCAACTGGTACATAGTTAGGAGTTTGGGAGATCCACTTGGACATACATAAATTAAGGTTATTCTCACATTGTTCTTCCATGTCTGTATTCACCCATTCTGTGGGTATTTGCTCTTGTTGTGCTTCTGTTCCTTTCATATAGGCAAAGTAGATTTCTAAGTAGGTGTGAAAGTCTTGGATACCTTTGCTTGTAACATTAGATTTCCTAGATTGTTTCTTTTCTTTGCTTCTATCTTTACTGTTGGGGAGCTTCAATGAAAGAATTGCTTGAGACTCAGAGGGGTGTTGAGATGCATAGCCTTGCCCTAGCTCTGGTCTGAAGATTGCCTTATGTTTCTTCCCACCCCTCTTAGGCTCTACTGACCTCTCTTCATCCTCCTGGGCCTTTTTTTTTTAAGGACATATTTTAAAAACAAATTTCCATATTATTTTCTATCTTCTCTTCTTGGGTTTCACCTCTTTGGGCTTGCAATTTAGGGCTGGGCTCTTGAAAACAACTTGGCCTGTCTGGGGGTTCTGTTACTTAATAAGCCTTGTCCTTTTGGCTCTCTATCGGATTTAGGCCTTTGCTACTTTGCATTGCATTCTAAGATGAAAGATCCAAAGGGCGTAGACTCGGAATTACTGAAATATGTGACTTAACCCCTTGGTATTGCTAATGCGTTGAGGCTAGGCCATCTTCAGAATTCATACCCTTCACCGACTCCACTATCTGTACTAATATGTCTGGAGGCAGTTGGTTGCACATACTTGATCCACGTGGCATTCATCTATTTGTCTGTCCCGTATCAATAGGACATGGTGTTGCAACATTCTCTATGAGATCGTTAGGATTCCTTGTCGCCATAGCGCATGACCCCAAAACAACTACTGAAGATTCACGCGTCGTCGTCGCTTCTTCTTTGCCGATCTATTGTGATTTCTTCCTTTCCTTTTCTTTTTCCTTTCTCATCAACTCTTCTCTGGCCTTTATTGACCAAGTTTCTTTGAAGAAAACACCCATCTAGATGCTTTGAGCCCTTATTTAAAGTTCATACCTCTCTTGTGCTTTTCCAGGTGTTCTTTTTGTGCAAGAATTTTGAGTATGTCCATTATGCCCACACTGGTAGTAGAAATCCGATAGCTTTTCTTACTTAAACTCAATCCACAAATTGTCTTGTTCATCACGTTTTAGATAGAAGCCTTTTTTCAATAGCTTGTTCAAATCAATTGCACACTTGACTCTCAAAAAACTAAGGTGGATCAGAAAATTACCTTCAAATTCCTCTAGCTGCGTAGGTTCCCCAACTATCATTCCAATTCTCCAAGAGTTATTCTTAGTTATCATGTCTAATGGTAACCCCAGATTTGTACCTAGAATTCCACACTTCAAAAATCATAATCCCTTATTGTGCATTGGGGATTACATTTCTTCAATACTAGAAGAGCTCTCGTCATTGACCAAGGACCGTCATCATATATTTTATCTCTATCTTCTTCACTTTTGAATATAAACATAAATGTATTCTTCTCCCAGTATGTGATGGAGAAGCCCTTCACTATTTTCCAAGATCCTTGCAAAACATTACATACCCCTTGCTTATAAAGGGTCGTCTCTATTAAGAACCGTCCCATTAGGCATGATTGTTGCACCGCTTTGGACGTTGCAGGGGTTAGTATAGAGGGATATGTGAGGGTGTTGTAAGGGCTAACAGTTAGTTTCAGTTTCATTTGCCATGGAGTGATTTCTACATGTTTGAAAAAGAAATGGGGTATTCTACATAATTAGAAAGATTCAAGAGCATAGAAGAGTTGGATTTTCAAACTCCCCATGGGGACAAGGGCGGAGGGAGGGTATGGCCAGGGTGGGCACGTGCCCCCCCTCAAAAATTTTTTTTTTTTGGTTAAGTATATATATTATATATTTGTATAATATTTGGTCGAGGAACTTTC
>CM042196.1:6837859-6848869 GCA_023539305.1 Ilex asprella
TGGTAAACCTAGAATAAGTCACACACCTTAGGAGTTGTACTAGTTGACGAAGAAGCTTCTCCTTCAATGGCTTTATACTCATTCATCTTCCATTCAGTCTTCCTTCCTCTTGGAGCTCTTCCTGTGTAGAAAACCATTGTTTTCTTCATTCCAATTATTCGGTTATTATCGGAGAAAACAGACCCCGGAGATCCAGTAGCTTTCCAGAATCCCGAAGCCGTGAGCCTGTTCGGTCTTCCTCCACGGATCTCTTTCTCTTGTCTAGGGATGAAGAAGAACCACTGCTCAGTGTCTCCTTGACAAAACTCTCCTGCAAATCCTGACCCCCCAAAACAAAAGAGCATGGAAATGAGATTCCATGATCAATTCTAGTACTGTCTTTGATGCTTAATTAAAAAGAGAAAAAAGTAAAACAAAAGCTTATTTTGAGATCTTCATGGATCGCCATGGAGCACAGGCCACAAGCTTAACTAGGAAAACAAAGAGAGAGAGGATGATAAACAAAGTGGAAACTAAAGTTTCAAATATTTCTTTTATCATGACAAGTTTAAGAAAATAGAGCTTTTTACCAAACCTTGGCAAAAAAAAATAATAATTTGAGATTGTATAGTTATATTACCCCAAAAAGAAAAAGAAAACCAAAGGAAATGGAAGAAAATAATGGTCAGGATGAGATTAACTTGAAAACTCCGTAGAAAAACAAGTCATTCTGAACTTGCTATTAACTTCCCCTAAGAGGCTGTGTTTAGGCATTTTGCACAGAAAGAACTGAGTAAACACTAAAGATACATAATTGGAAATTAAAAATTTAACCAGTTGATCCAAATTAAGAATACTTGTTTTTGAGGATCATGAAACTGAAAAAAAAAAAAACAAAAAACATGAGACAGAAAGATGGGAATTTCACTAACGTGGGAGGTCCCATGGGTTGTAGTCGTAGATATCGACAACAGGTATAACCCGGTCGAGATCTTGTCTCCTTCCTTCTAGCTTGTTATGCAGATAAAACGAAACCAATTCGTCTTCGGTTGGGTAGAATCTAAAACCAGGTGGGCGATCTTCCATTACCTCCCTCAAGCAACTGCTGTTCTCTTTCTAGCTATGTATGTATCAAACTTGGCTCTTAAGTTGCGACTAATTCTTCTGCTGTGGTTTATAATCTAAAACTTTTGGCCGATCATCCATTACCCTCTCTCTCTCTCTCTCTCTCTATAATATAGGTGTATGTGTGTGTAGAGACACCATATATATTAAAAACTTGGGTCTTAAGTCAGAGACTGAGTTCAAGTACGTTTTGGTTTTATACCGACTGGTGGGTTATGTCGGGTCATTTGTACAAGGGTTAGGAAGTTAGAGAGAAAGGAGAGAGCCGAGTGAAATGATAAAAAGTTGAGGAAATTGTGGCTGCTCAGAAACTTCCGCACGGTGAGGTGGAAACTACTTCATTCCCGAGTAAATATCGAATACAATTGGAGTATTATGCTATAATTAATGATATGATATCATTAATTAATAATAAAATTTTAAATAAAAAAAATAAATTTTACTTGAATTTACATGACAGAAGAGTGGAGAGTTATTTACTTACATAATAGGATAGTTTTGAATTTTATGGGATCTATTTATTTATTTGTTTTAGTATTATTAGTTGGTAATATCATATCACCTTGCCATATGGTACCACTGTTATAATGACTATTTTCTCCTTCACCCACACATGAACTTAAAACGTAGACTAAAAAATTAGACTTGATTAATTATTGATTTCACTGTAGGTCCCATCATTTATTCGAACCTACTATCTATTTAATAGTTAGAATTATCAAATTTAATTTTTAAGTTCATGTTATTGGACTTTCTTCCTCCTGTAGAAGACCTTAAACAGAACAGAACTAGTCAATTTGCTATTTCTTTCCTTGATTTGTACAATGTGAGTATTTAATATTGTACAATAATTGGTCAGTCATCTTCCACGTCATCTGACATGTCATTTGATCACTATTGTTGGTCCATAATTTTGGTCAGTGTAACATTCCTCGTACCATGTTATCCAAATGGTCAAGCCCACCTGTCCTTCACCGTAGCTGTGAACCATACATATGGCAGGCTTGTTTTAGTCAAATGGTATTGAACGGATCTGATTGTGGCTCTAATATTATTGAAACATTAAAATATAATCTCTAATTAAAATATAATTGACTAATGATTTTGGCACTTAAAATATCATTTAAAAAATACTTGTTTCTATATGTGGAACAATCGAATTCTAGTTGCACAATCCAAGAAAAAATTTACAAATACTGAAGTAGGATTGTATAGCGTTTTTCTAACTATGCATATTTTTAAGATCAATGTTATTATTGGGATTTAAATTTTTTAGTTAATATTTAGATATAATAATCTGATAAGTGATAAAATTTCATTAAAAAAGGCTAATAGTTTAATTACAATAACACTATTAGATTATATCAACTATTGCATCATCAATTAAGTCGGTATGTAAAATCAATTTTACAGGCACATAGAGACAATTTTGCATAAGATTCAATATTAATCTGGTGATTGAACGAAATAACATGTGATCCACCGGAACAATTGAGTTAGAAAATAAAAAAAATAACATTTTCCACCCAAGATAAAGCAATATAAGATGCATAAATCAAATAATAAATCTGTGATATTTATAATTTAAATAGTAATTTAATTTTTTTTATATGTAATTTAAAATTAAAAGGAAGAATGAGAAAAGAAAAATAAGTGTAGATTGATGAGAATGTTTGATATTAAAGAGTGTGTTGATTGATTTGTCTGACATTATATGCTGTGTAAAGAAAAATGATATTTTTAAACAGGAATTTAAATTCCTAACTATAAATATCACATTCAAATTTACTAAACTAGTAAATTCAAAATATACATTTGCTAAGGTTTTATAATACTTAACACCGTAGCACAGATGTTTCTGCACATCTTCCTGACACTGACGGAGGCAGGTTCCAGCGGTGGCCGCCGCCGCCGCCTAAGCATCCCCAACCCCACCGGCAGTCCCCTCCTTAGTTTATCTTTTTTTTTTTTTGTCTCTAATTCTTGGATCTGAAACACCAAAATTTGTAAAACAGTCATGATTTGACATGTCACAAAACCTAAATCATTAAGGCCCCGTTTGGTAACGTTTTCGTTTTTCATTTTTGAAAAACGGAAAACAGAAACCAAAAACGACTTTTTTTGGTTTTTGAAAATCGCCCCTGTTTATCAAACGATGACAGAAACGAAAAACATAAACGGTTAACAAAAGAGTTTTTTTTTCTCGTTTTCTCTAAATATCAAAATAAAAACGAAAAACGAAAAATTTAAACGTTACCAAACGTACCATACAAATTGATTTACTACCTTGTAGTAAAGTTTGAAATTTTGTGTGTTGCTTATCTGTAGGGATATTCACATGCATTCCCCATTTCTTTTTGGATAAATAAAATTAGGAAAAATTTTATCTACACCCCTCTAAATAGATCGACCTTCAACGACATCCTCTGCCTTTTTTGAAATTTCACTAACCTCCCGTGTCAGTGTTGGTCGGCCAACAGATGTGTCAGAAATAGATGTTTTACCATTTTACTAATGAATTTTACAAAAATTTAAACATTCACCAATTATTTTTCATTAAACTATATATAAATACATATTCACCAATTATTTGCTGTAATAAATTCACCAATGGTACAAGCAAGGAAAATGATACAAATACCCTCCTATGTATAGTTCACATATAAAAAATTTATTTGGAATTTTTTTCTTATATTATGTTTAAGTGTACGGTGTCATCGATTTTTTTTTAAAATTATTTTGAATTTTTTTTTCTTGTATTATGTTTAAACATACAAGTCATCATTTTTTTTAATTATTTTGATTTTTTTTCTTGTATTATATTTAAGCGTATGATATCACTGTTTTTTTTTTTTTAAATTTTTTCTGAAAAAATTATTTTTAAATTTTTTCCTTGTATTATATTTAAACGTACGATTTTATCGGTTTTTTTAAATTATTTTAAATTGTTTCGTTGTGTTATGTTTAAGAGTATGGTGTTACCGGTTTTTTTTTATTTTTTATTTTAAATTATTTTAAATTTTTTTCCTTGTATTATGTTTAAAGGTACGACATCACTTGTTTTTTTTAACATTTATTTTGAATTTTTAAATTGTATTATGTTTAAGCGTACAATGTCACCATTTTTTTTTTAAAAAAAAATTCTATTTTTTTTTGAATATTTTCCTTGTATTATATTTAAGTGTATGGTGTTACCGATTTTTTTTAAAAAAATTATTTTGAGTTTCTTGCTTGTATTATGCTTAAGCGTACGATGTTACCAGTTTTTTTTTTATTTTTTTTCTTTTAAATTATTTTGAATTTTTTCCTTGTATTATATTTAAACGTACGGTGTCACCTTTTTTTTTTAATTATTTTGGATTTTTTTCTTGTATTATGTTTAAATATACGATGTCACTGATTTTTTTTTAAAACATATGTTATAAAAAAATATTTTTAAATTTTTTCCTTATATTATGTTTAAGCGTATGATATCACCAACTTTTTTTAAAAAAAAAATTCTAAAAAATTTAATTTTGAATTATTTCCTTGTATTATGTTAAATCTTAATCTTTTTCGACTCATATGTATTTTCACCGTTAATAACTTTCATATCATCTAAGTCGATTATTCTTTGTCTATTTTTAGTTCTTCTCTTACTCATCTAAATATCAATTATACTTGGTAATAACTTCAACAGTCATTTAAGCTCTTTAATGTGAATCATAATTGACAATTACAATCATAATAAGCACCAAATGTAACCAGACTAGAATAAAATTCTGACTAAGTTAAGTTATCAATTAATGATATCTGGAAATGACATCATTAGTTAACTAACTGGACCATGATAGGGTCAGCCGAAAAGGTCTATCCCCCGACTTTATGGTTAAACTTTCATCCTAAAAAAAGAAGCCAAGGCTGTTCACTTACATCTTTAGTTAAATGAATTCAAATCGACCAAGGATCACTTCAAGAAAAAAGTCTTTTTATAAATTTTTTACGATTAATGTGTTTATCGTTACAAAAGACATATTTGAGACAATTTTTTGTGGTAATTGTATTTACCCTCATAAAAAGCGTATTTGTGTTAATATTTGTGACAATTATTTTTTCTGTTGTAAATAGTGTCATAAATTCAAAAGAAATTTTTGCATTTGAGACAGTTATTTTTCCTGCCTCAAATAATATTTTAAAAATTCAAAAGAATTTTTTATATTTATGACAATTATTTTTTCCGTCGTATATAATATTTCATAAAACATTAAAATGTTGTTTTAGATTAAAAAATAGTTTAAAGAAGAAAAACTCTAAAAAAAATTATATGGGCAACAACTATTTTTCATGTTACAAATAATATTTTATAAAATTATGTAGTTTAGCATCAAAAGACAATTTCTAGTTCAAAAAAAAAAAAAATAACTCTGCAAAGTCAAGTTTTTATATCAAAATTAGGAGTGTCAAAATATGACATGACCTGTTAACGTGACATAAAATTAGTGGGTTTGAGTTTCTTTAAACTGCATGTTTAGTAAACGAATGGACCCGTCATGATACGATTATAAACGAATTAGGTATTGGTAAAACCAATTAAAAGAAATATATACGATATAACTCGTTTACATGTCATTTACATAATTTGACAAGTCGTTCAGAGAAATATTGCGTGATTCTCTGTTGATGTATATTCTAACTTCTTTTTGTTCTTTTTTGTATATATGTATATAAATATTATGTTAGTATAGTAACAATAATTTTATATATTTTTTTAAATGTCAGTAAAGGAGCAGATGGTTCAGAAAATATGTTCAACTTTTTACATTAATTTCTTATACTCATAGATCGTTATGTTACATAAAAGTGCATATTTTATATTTGGGTAAATTACACTCACACCCCTTGACATTTGACTTTATTACATGGACACCCCTCTTTTTTTAAAAATTACACTGGGACCCCAATAGTTGGATGAAGTTAACTATCTTAATAAAAAGACTATTTTGCCTCTTTGTTTATCAGTCTTATCTCTTTCTCTCTCTCTCTCTATATATATACATACATATATACATACACATAGACACCACCCAATACCTAGTCCCCAATACCCAACGGCTCAATCACTTCACCCCCACCCAGCCCTCTATCTCTCTCCCTCCCCTTCTCACTATTTGGCGATATAGCAGACCCCCAATCGCAACAATTGAGTCACTAGTACCAATCACTAGCACTATTGTCAGAGGTCCCAATCGTAACAATGGAGTCCACCGTCAACACATCCATCAGCTGGAATCCGACCAGAGATAGAGAGACACATCAATACCACTACCTCAACCATCCAAAATCAGCCATTAGGGTTCGCAATCTTTACCTCAAATCTTTTTTTTCTCAAAGAAATAAACCATCCAAAATCATCCATTAGGGTTCTGTACATGTTCATTCTTGACAAAAACTCTGTGTGTGGGGGTGATCTGTTGTAGCAGTGAATGTCGGTGGTGGCTTTCAGTGTAGATCTGGGTTTGTTTTTTGTTGCTGTTGTTGATATGAAGAGGGAATGATCTTCTATTGACCACTAGTGTATTGGTCTCTTTGGATTAACGCCTTCAAATTGTTATTTTTGGAGCTGCGGATTAACCAAGTTCTTGTTGTGGTGTTGTGTATTTTTTGTGGAGATGAAAATGAAGATGGAGGTGGTGGACCGGTAATAGGTTCCTCTGTTACTAGTGGCGGTGCTCTGTGTATGAGAGAGATATAGAGAAGAAGAGGAGGAGGAGGAGTGGTGGTGATTTTTAGGGAAATATGGTGGTGGTTCCGTGGTGTGGAGGCGGCGGGGGGTGGTTAGTTCAACATTTAATTTTAATTTACATTTAAATGTGAAATATAACATTTAATTGAGAAAATTTTAGTTTATATATGAAATATAAAATAGAGAAATGATAAATGAGATATGGAATAAAATTTTGGGACTTTGGAGGGTATTTTTGGTATTTTAGAAATTAATATCAATGACATCAGTTTTGACTGTTAGCCATTCTAACGTCTGTTAGTTAGAGGGGATGTAGTTGTTATAAGTTTCAAATGTTAAGAGGTCTTAGTGTAATTTTTAAAAAGTGAGGGGTGTTCGTGTAATAATCCAAATGTCAGGGGATGTGAGTATAATTTACCCTTTATATTTTTTTTAACTCGTGTGATTGTTTTTTTTATATGAAAATATTTCTATATTTTTTGAAATGTTGATTATATTTACTTCTGTGTTTATTTATATATTAAATTGGGTAGTTTATGGATACTAGTTGGTTTTTGGTCTAATGGTATTCCTTACATTGTGGGAGCTTTGTCTTCTTGAAGTCAAGGGTTCAAGTCTCCTTCTCCTCTTTCCCACCCCCCCCAAAAAAAGAAGTTTTATTGAGTGTATATATACACAGAGTATATAATATTGGTTACCAACGGTTCATAATAATTAATTTTTTTTTTTGTGGTGGAATCGTTGCCGTCATAAATATATCTTCTATTTATTGCGACAACCAAATATGGTATTTGAGGCAGAACTTTTGCCGCCGTAATAAAAATAAAAGTGTCGGATTTTTTGTGACAACTTATTTACGACAGGGTCTTGCTGCCGTAAATACTATTTGAGACAGACTGTTGCTGCCGTAAAAACCTTTTGAGACCATACTTATTATGGCGAGGCAATGCCGCTATAAAAAGTTTTTGTGACAGCAAATAGTCCTTTTATGACAATATTTTATCACCGTAAAAACACTTTTTTCTTGTAGTGGATGAACTCACAAAAGAAGTGTTCAGGTCATCCTCACTGTCTGATGAGGATAATTAATATTATTAGCTTAGGACAAGTAAGTGGACCAAGCTCTCTTACTCACGAGCTGGAAAAAAGAACAAGAGGTCATTTTCAAAACAAAACAACCTCACAACAAACTCTTTCAATGATATGGAAGACTATGATGCATCCAAGCTTAAAGATATGTCACAAGGCCACCTTAACATGTTTTAGAAGACACATCATACTTAGGAAATATAACCTTTAACAACCCAATATTAATATTTTAGATTTAATGTAGCTTTAGACAGAGCCGCCAAGTTCCACCTTTGGTTATCATCTTTGGTGGTACTAAGAATCAATTTTAACTGAGTATGAGCCCAAAAGTAGAGCTCAGATCTGCAGATTAAATAAGGCCAATAGAGCTCAGAGGACTAGAGCTCCCCTTTGGCGAGACAATAACAGGAATATTAAGGAAACAATTGGATGATAGCGGGACTAGAGTCAAGGCACAAAATTCTCAACCAATCAAGATCCTCTCCTAAAATCAAGGAGAATTTCACTCATGAGAGGCAAGGATCTCGACAGAGGTTTCATAGAACAAAATATAGCTCTATAAATATTGTATGGAGCCTCCATAAAGGAGAGAGACAACCCTAATTATAGAGACATTTCCCTGTAAATCATTCAATCAATCAATAAAGTAGAGAGGTTCCAGAGTCTCCATAAAAAAGTGGACTATCTAAGCTCCAAAGCCGGTAAACCACTATACTTACTCTGTGCCCCTATCCCTAATCCCCAAAAACACTTTGCCACAATTATTATGGGGCTTGAGGCTCAGATCTGAACCACCTTAACATAATTCATACCCTTTGCTCATTCACGTAAATTTACAACATTAGTTTGGCGTCGTCTGGAGGAAACGTTGTTCCTATTATAAATACTCTGATCTTTCAGTGACTGATAGTTTCAACTCGCAATATGAGCAGAAGTCAAAAAAATCCACCACGAATGGAGAACCAAGAGAAAGCTACCAATGACAAACAACCCGAGAATGTCCTAGAGACAAATCCTCCCATGAGGATTCTCCCCCACAAATAACGAGTTGGAGGCCCTTCACCTAGTTAATCAGCGTCTGCTACAATAGAATGAAGAGCTCATAGAGCTCTTGAAACGCCCATATGAAGCACGACTGACCCAAGAAGGCCAAAATAACCCCCTCACAAAGAGCAATAACACCTCGACCCCCTAAGAGAAGCTAATAAAGGAGGAGAAAACAACCAAACCATGGGGGAGGTCCCCAATCTACCCCCCAAGAATGGTCAGAATGAAGGGGTCGAGAGGAGTGATTTATTCCCTTATTAGTGAGAAAAAAGGGAACAGTACTGGGAGCAGCGCTTCAAAGATATCTAGCTAGAGCTCAACCACATGAAAGAGGCTGTTAGAGGTAAAGTTCCAGTCACAATGGATGCCCTGGTACAACATACTAAATCCCCATTCACCACTGGCGTGCTACACTTTCCCCTCCCCTCAAAATTTAGAATGCCGCAAATAGAGGCTTTTGATGGGACAAAAGACCCCGTGGACCACCTCAATAACCAGATGGAGCTGCACGGATACCAGGACCCTATGCGTTACAGAGCCTTTTCCATTACGTTGAAGCGCTCTGCCTTGGCCTCGTTCAATAGGCTCCCCAACCTCTATCTCCTCCTTTAAGCAGCTTTCCATATCCTGTGTCCCACTTCATAGGAGCTTGGACATACAGAAAATTGAGCTACCAGCTCCTAAATGTGAAGCAAGGACCCCAAGAGAACCTCTGGTCCTATGTCCAGAGGTTCAACTCAGAATTACTGAAGGTAGACGTCCCAGACGAAAAGTTCGCCATAACTGCTTTCATAGCTAGTTGGGAGTACAATCCAAGGACTTGATATTCTCAATATCAAAGAATCCTCAGGCAAGCATGACTGAGGTGCTCGCTAAGGCAAAAAAATACACAAACAGAGAGGAAACTCTTCTCTCAAAGGTAGAGAACTTGTCCTCGCAGAAAGATAAAGAGAAAGAGGAGAATAAGAGGGATCGAAGTCCTAGAAGAGAGAGGCCGAGATAGGTCCCCAAGAAGAGATAGAGATTGCTCCCCCAAAAGAAGGGGAGATGTCAGAGACCGCCTAGGTCATCCGCAGCCAAAGTTGCAACGATATCGCAAATTTTATACGAAGTACAACACGAGAAGTTCCTAAGGTGGCCTCCTCGGATGAAAGCAGATCCAATAAATAGAGATCCCACCAAATACTATGAAAACCATAGGGATCATAACCACCACACTGACGATTGCATCCAGCTAAAGAAGGAATTCGAATACCTGATTCAGCGTGGATAACTGAGTCATTAAGTAGCCAATGACAACCAAAACTGAGCCCCACAAGCTCAAGTACCTCAGTAGGAAGCTTCTATGCTGCATCAACAACCTATAGGGGAGATCAGGGTAATAGCCGGAGGATTTGCTGGAGGCAGAGAGTCTAGCGCAGCCAAAAAAAACACACCTGTGCCAGATCAGAGCTGACGAAGCGTTGGAGGTGCACACTGTGTCCAAGACACCTCGGCTAAGCACAACAATCACCTTATCACATTTTGGCTGATGAACGGATCTCTACGTCTCAAACCCTATTTGCAGTTCTGGTAAATTCGAAACAATTGGGAAATAGTTTCAGTTTGTTGGAGGTGTTGTGATCTATAGTTTTAGTTTATTTCAGTTTTATATTTGTGTATGTTTACAGTATTTTTGATTATGATTGCGTCGAATGCAGCTTCAATTGTCTTTGTGACTGGTAGACATTAAAGAACCGGATAGGGTGTCTGTAGTTTAGTAAGTATGGACAATAAGCTTTTTTGGTTTAGTTTAAGCATTTTTTGCACTTTTCCATCTGATGTGCATGCTGTGATAATGAGAAAAGCAAGAGATGTGAGAAAAATTAAAATCCGAGAGCAACAAGCAAAACCATTGTGTGGCAGAAGCTCTTTTTCTAAACGTCGTCGTTCCAAACGACTGGGTGCTTGTTACCAATGTGGTAGAATATTTCACATGAAAAAACATAATCAGTGTTCTGAACCAATTTTGGGTCGTGCGACCGATCGATTAAATTGGATAGTGTATG
>CM042196.1:6854907-6917056 GCA_023539305.1 Ilex asprella
GACTCAAATCTCAAGCTCTCTCAACTCACTGAGGAAACCTGAAGAAAGAAACACTACACAATGTCTCCCTCCCCTAAAGCACAACCACACTCCTCCTCCACCACCACCACCTTCGAGCAAGGCGCAACTACCATGCTCTCTACCTTGCACCCTGCTATCATCGAGTCCCACATCCTCGCCCGTCTCGACGGTCTCACGCTTGCCTCTGCTGCTTGTGCCTCCTCCACCCTTCACACCCTCTCCAACCAAGACTACCTTTGGCCTCACATCTGCCACTCCACATGGCCATCCACACTGATGCCACGTATTCGCCACGTCTCTCCACATTCCCAAATGGGGGCCCACGATCTTTTTTTGCCCACTCGTGCCCGCTACCACTAGTGGATCCCACTTCCATGTCATCAAACTCCAACAACCAATCATCACTACCCCCAATCTCAGAACTAATCTCGGCCATTGATATTCACTACGAAAACAAACTTGTATTTACCAAAGTCAAAGAGATTGAAACTGTGACAGGGTGGTTCCGGTGCTCACCCTTTAGAATTGACTTGCTTGAACATAAAGAAGTCATCTCTATATCAACAGAGCACCCTGATGGTGATGACACGTGTACAGCTCTATTTGAGGGTATGGCATTGAGCTGGATTCTAATTGACCCAATCAGACGACGAGCAGTGAATCTTTCTTCTTATAAGCCTGTTTCGGTACAACAACACTGGATGAATGGTGAAATGCAGGTGCGGTTTGCTTTAATTTTAGCCAATGATCACAAAAAGTCTCCTTCGGGATTTGTACAGTGCGAGATTGTGGTCACGTGCGATGGGCCAAAGGGAGGGGAGATGCAAGTGAAGGAGGTCAGCTTGGAGGTGGAGGACATGGATGGAAAGCATTTGACTGGGGGGGACAGTTTGGTTATTTTGCAGCAGGCGTTGGAGGGTAAAAAGGGGAAAGGTGCGAATAGGGAGAAAGAAGCGAGGAGGAGGTATAGGGAGTTCTTGGACACGAGGAGAAACAGGAAAGAAAGAAAGCTGAAGGAGAGGGCACATTGGACATGTTTTGTGTGGCTTTTGGGGTAACCCTTATCGCTATGTTTTGGTTATGGGCAAATGTAAAAGTTTTCACCTAGTGATGGTATGCATACTGTAATTTTTCTATTTCAATGAGTTACACAGTAGAAGAAAAAAACCAGAAAAAAAAAAGAAAAAGAAATTTATACTCAAATCAAAGGCTCTACAGTTTAGATAAGTAGAAGACCATTGTCCAGTTGGAGATCCCATTAGCAGTTTGAAGGAGTTATATAATCCACTAATTTCGTGTCCAGTTTACTTCGTTTTTAAATGTTTGTCCCTGTTTTTATGGGCTATTTTTTAGGGGGGAGTTGTTTCAACCATTTTGTCCTTTGGATTCAAGATTTCTACACAAATTTATTGTGCACACAATTACAAAAAAAAAATACTATATAAATCAATTAAAAACAGGGGAGGTGGGGTGTGGCAGATAGCGTTCAAAAATGCACAGGAGCATTAGAAAAGCCGCATAAAGTTTATATTCCACCAAATAAGATAAACCAAGAAATCAATACCACAACAGTGACAACCACCATTCTTCTCAAAATCACACCATCTTAGTATTCAGCATGTACAGCACTCATATCGATTTTTACTGTTTCATTTTGTAAAACACAAGCAGCAATGGAGAAGGACAACATTTACCATACCTAGAGACTTCAAGACAGATTTTGTAACTGCAAGTAGCTGGTGTCACATTCCATTAACCGTTAATTCAATTGCTGAGTGGTGTTTCAAATTGCTGCATGCATCTGGAAATCGTTAGCAATTAGATTGGTCACTGGCAGTAAGAAGTAACGTTTCCATTTCTTACGGTGAGAATCTTCATAGCAGTCATTAATGGTCTCCAGCAGGTTCAGGGGGTCCTCTAGCTATTGGCATCCCAATAGAATCAGTTCTGGGTCTGGCATGGCTGACAAAAATAACACGTCCATTCAGTGCCTGCACATTGTTATCCGTTATTTCTAAAGTTTAATAAAATAAACGAGAGGGAAATTAGAGATAGACCTTTCCATTCATCTCTGTTATGGCTTTCTGAGCTTCATCTTCCGATGCATACGTAACAAAGCCAAAGCCTTTTGACCTGTCCGAAACTCTGTCTGTCACAATTTTAGCTGGTAGAAGGAACAATATGTTAATGTACGGTCAATTAAAATCACTAGGTTACAAAAGGTACTTCAATATGATAGGGTGATGGTCGCCTGAGGTACCTTCAATGACTTGGCCAAATTCAGAAAACGCCTCCGATAATGCATTCTCTGTCGTGTAAAATGATAGACCTGTAATGTAGTGATTTTACAACATACAAAATTCAAGGCCTGTGTATGGTGATTTTATAAAATTTAACTTCGTCATTATCTACTGAAAAACAAATTTTTACATTGTAATATATAATAGCCACTGGAGAATTTGAACAGTTTCAAGTTTCTATTTATCCCTGAACGCACAACAAAACGTAGAAGTGAGCTTTCTAAAGTTAGAGTGAGAAAGGAATCTTAGCCATCAATGACCGGCTTTCGTAAAAGCATTCATGAAATGTGTGCAACCACAATAAGATGATGTCTTTTACAGAAAAGTCCATCTCAGTAAACAGAGTGAGAGTAATCAAGATGTTGTAACCTAGCACCCCCTGCCTCAATCCGCAGCCCAACTAATTAGGATTCTATAATCCCAAACCAAAACCCTATATTAAAGTTAGCATGGGATGGGATTCATCTCAGTTGATTCGGGTATGTTGGGTATCTGGATGGACCAAAAGAGCTGAATCCCTAGCAGCCTTTAGAGCACCACTTTTGGCACATCTTTTGTGACATTCAAAATAAACAGAACTGAAGGGATTTTGTATAACTTATGAACGTGACCCAAGTCGTCTCAAAAACAGGTCTTAAGGTACCTATAAACTTATCCTTCTCACAAATGGCCCATACTACTTGTATCATTATCATCACTTCATGATTCATGTGGCATTTTCCAAAGTATACAGATGGATAAAACTTCAGTTTTTTAATAACCATGCACAGTTGTTGCTCATGGCTAGACATAAGGTGTTGGCCTATTTGCTCATCCCCCGGTGAGAAATAAAGAAAAAATTCAGAACATAATTGTGGAACAACATGAAGCTGTTCACGACTTTGTCACTTGAATATACTCAAAAGACAATGCAACTCTAAATTTAGTGGCGACATGACAAAAAGAAAACATTTCCTCAGCACTTTCATTTTTCCATCACAGATAGAGTGGGTCATTAGCCACAAAGGCTTTCGTCTTGGGAAATAAAATATAAAAAAGTAAGAAAAAGGAAAAAATGTCAA
This sequence comes from Ilex asprella, assembly GCA_023539305.1. Classification (NCBI taxonomy): domain Eukaryota; kingdom Viridiplantae; phylum Streptophyta; class Magnoliopsida; order Aquifoliales; family Aquifoliaceae; genus Ilex; species Ilex asprella. The sequence continues at coordinate 6,858,290 of CM042196.1, forward strand.
CTTGGAAAGGAATGTGACAGGGACATGGGAAAAAAATGACCTGATCTGATTTGCTTATTGTTCCATAAGTTCTATGGTTTAGTGGAGCTTTTGGAGCCTGCTCATCTCTCACCTTACAACAATGCTAGTTATATGTCTACCCTATATATGTGTATATGTTTATGTCCTCTATTGTCAATATTATTAAGTGCCTAAGCATTAAACCAGTCAATACTTCCATTAGCATGACTATAACTTGGATTTCTTCATCCACGCATGGGACACAATACGGACGAAATACGAATTGACTTCTATCTTTAGCCTATATCACTCCTAGCCTTTCTTTCTCTTTCCGTCCTTTCTAGCCTACATCAAAGATCTATTATTCTGGGAGCAACCATGGTGGCACATAAGGTTTTCAAAGAAGTTGATTAGACTAGTTTGCGTTTGAAAACATTGTCCCAAGAACTAGCCTTGAGTTGCATATAAATCCTACTATCCTAGTACAGTGAACTGACTAATGCATATTAAAAGGGCCCAACCAGTGTTTTGAAAAGCGCGCTTAGGCACTCGCCTAGGAGAGAAGCGATGCGAGGCAAGACTATCTCTCCTGGAGGACTCCAGGCGAAGCGAACGTGAGTAAAGCGAGCAAAAACCAAGAAAAGATTACGCGCAAGGCGAAAAAGCAAACGCTTCAGAGAGACGAGGCGAAGTTATTTTATTTTTAATTTGGACTGTTAGATTGGGCAATTGGAAAAAAAAAATTATAAGATGTAATACACCGAATTATTCCCTTGTTCCTTAAATACAATCTCAAACCCTAAAACCCTAATTTTAATCGGATTTGTCATTGCTCCTTGCACGATCGTTGTTGACTCCTTGCACGATTGTTGGACTCGATCGCGCCTAAGCGCGCCTAGGAGAGAAGCGAGGCGGGGCGAGGCGAGACTATCTCGCCTAGAGGACCCTAGGCGAAGCAAACGTGAGTGAAGCAAGCAAAAAACGAGAAAAGCATTAAGCGCAAAGCCGAAAAGGGAACGCTTCAGAGAGACGAGGCAAAGTTGTTCTATTTTTAATTTGGACCGTTGGGTTGGACAATTGAAAAAAAAAATTATAAAATGTGATACACAGAATTATTCTCTTATCCCTTAAATACAATCTCAAACCCTAATTTTAATCGAATTTGTCATTGCTCCTTGCACGATCGCTGCTGACTCCATTGACGATCGTTGGACTCGATCACGCCTAGGCACTTGCTTAGGAGAGAAACAAGGTGAGACGAGACGAGACTATCTTGTCTGGAGGACCCCAAACGAAGCGAACGTGAGTGAAGCAAGTAAAAAGTGAGAAAAGCGAGCGCAAGGCGAAAAAGCGAGCGCTTCAAGAGAGACGAGTTGAAGTTGTTTTATTTTTAATTTGGACTGTTGGATTGGGCATTTGGAAAAAAAAATTATAAGATGTGATACACCGAATTATTCCCTTATCCCTTAAATACAATCTCAAACCCTAAACTCCTAATTTTAATCGGATTTGTAATTGCTCCTTGCACAATTGCTGCTGACTCCTTGCACGATCGTTGGACTCGATCGATCGATCGACCATCTACCTCACTGACAGAGACGATCGTTGGACCATATAAAAGGGACTCGATCAACAGAGTCTCCTCACCGACAGACTCGATCGATCGACGATCGTTGATCGCTACACAGGACCATAGGTTAGTCTTTTTTTTTTCTTCTCTTTTCTAGTTCTGGATCTTCTTCCTAGCACAGATTTTGCTCCTTTTCTTTTCTAGTTCTGATCGTTGGTCCTTCCTTGCTACACAGGTTAGTCTCCTCTCCTCTTTTTTTTTCTCTCTTCTATTTATTTTTTTCTTCTATTTTCTGGTTCTAGATCTTCTTCCTCGCCGCACAGATTGTGGTCTTTTTTTTTTCCTAATTTCTTGATTGTGATTCTGACTGTGCTTCCTGATTGTTCTTCCTGAGTGTGCTTCTCTGCTCTGTTTTTTGCTATTTTGTTATTCTATTTTGATGATTTTGCTTTTGCTGAACAAGAGGCCCTGATTCTGCTTTTGTTGTTTTGTTGTTCTTGATTGTGATTCTAAATGTACATAAAAATAGATTTACAAAAACAACTGTGGTTGATTGATATACTTTAACAAAAACACATTTCGTTGATAATTGATATACTTTAAAATAGATTCAGTACATGGCATATTATTTTTGTTGATTTCCTATACTGTTTTGTTCCTTTGATTTTAGTGTGATAATGTCTTCATTCATAAACAAATAAATGACATCGTCGTCCAAAGGGAACAAAAAAGATCCGGCATGAAAATATATGCACACTTGGTAAATCGTCAAAACCCAAACAAGTTCAAATACAATTTTTGTGAAAAATAGTCAAATGAAGGTGTCTATCGGGTCAAACAACACCTTGCGGGAAACTCTACAAGTGTTATTACTTGTCCAAAATATCCTGCTCATGTTAGGGAGGAGATTATAGAATACATGGCTAAAAAAAATAGGAAGAAAAGAATCTAATGAACATGGTTCCCGACTTTGATGAGATGCCTAATGACTTGGAGGAGAAAGAAGATGATATTGTAGAGATTGTTGGGCATCGTAAAAGATTCATGGCTAGTTCTAGTCAAGGTTCTACACAAGTCACATCCAGACCAAAAAAGCCAAAGACAAAAAGGACCTATGGATGTATACTTCACCCCTGATCCGAATGTTGTGGTGCAAAATCAAAAGACCAAGGGGAGACAAACGAATATTGATGCTAACGATCCTTTTAAAAAGAAAATGAGAGAAAGAGTCATGACAATATTTGTCCGATGGATGTATAACACAGGAATTCCCTTTAATGTTGTGAACTATGAAAGTTTTGCAGTAATATTTGAAGCTATTAGATAGTATGATCCTGGTTTAAAACTCACTTCTTACCATGAGATTCGGGTCTCATTGCTCAACAAAGAAGTAGGGCATGTCAAAGCATTGATGAAAGATCACCAAGATGATTGGGCAAAATATGGATGTTCCATAATGACCGATGGATGGACTGACAAGAGAGGGAGAACCTTGATTAATTTCTTAGTGAATTGTCCAAAAGGAACCATGTTCTTTAAATTCTTCGATGCTTCTGCATACTCAAAGGATGGGCAAAAAGGTATGAATTGCTTGATAATTTTGTGGAGTGTATTGGTGAAGTTAATGTGGTTCAAATTGTCACGACAGTGCGAACACAAATGTGTTAGCAAGTATGAGCCTCTTGAAAAAGAAAGATAACTATTTGTTATATTGAATTTTTTTATGCACACTAGTTGATAAAAAATCTTTATTTAATAGAAAAGTTTTGAGAGGCAAAACGACCCAACCTATTTTAGAAGCCATGTGCTGCCCACTGCTTAAACTTGATGTTGGAAAATATCTTCAAATTGTCAAACTTCAAGAAAACATTTGAGAGAGGAATAGCATTACACAGTTATATTTATAACCGTCCAACTCTCTTAAATATGATGAGGCAATTTACCCAGTCAAAGAAGTTGATTAAGCCCGCAAAAACTAGATTTGCTATGGCTTTTTTTACTCTAATAATGATCAACCAACAAAAAAAAACTTGAGAAAAATATTCACTTCAGATGAATGAACTACAAGCAAATGGGCAAACACATAAATCATTTTAATCCGTTCATTTTGGAGTAATGTTGTCTACTCTCTTAAGCTTACAGGCCCTCTTGTTCGTGTGCTTCGATTGGTTAATGGTGAGAAAAAACCTCCCATGGGGTACATTTATGAAGCTATGAACCGGGTTAAAGAAGCGATTGCTGATTCTTTTAATGGCAATGAAGAGAAGTACAAACACATCTTTGAAATCATTGACCGAAGATGGGAAGTTCAATTGCATCGGCCTTTGCATGCAGCTGGGTATTTTTTGAACCCAGAGTTTTTATATTCCAATCCAGAGGTTGAGAAAGATCAAGAAGTCATGAATGACCTATATAAATATTTAAAAAAGTTGGTCTCAGATCCTGAGATACAAGATAAAATTGATCAACAGTTGAGTATTTACATGAAGGGTGAAAATTTCTTTAAGTTGCTCATGACAATTAGACAAAGAACAATAACAGTACCAGGAAATCTATGGTATCCCACAAACTTATTTCATCATCATTGCTTAAAGACGTTAGTTAATTAATTGTTATTTATTATTCATAGCTGATTGGTGGAGTGCATACAGGTTTGCAATTCTAAATTTGTAAAGTTTTGCAAAAAAAAGTACTTGTAGTGCATCCGGTTGTGAGCGAAATTGGAGTATGTTTGAGCATGTGAATATCATCCTCAAACCTCTTCAATTACATTTTTTTTATCTTATTATAAATTTTAATGTATTGCTAATAAATTATTGCATATACACAAAAAAAAAATAGACTAGCTCAATCTCGTCTCAATGATTTGGTGTTTGTTAAGTATAATAGAACTTTGAGACGCCGATATAATTCTTGTGACACAATTGATCCAATATCTTTGAAGGATATTGATGATAGCAATGAGTGATTAATAGGGAGAGTGGATGCAGAAACAGATGTAGATAATGAATTTGTGTTTGGTGATGATACTTTAACTTGGGGTGAAGTTGCTCGAGCTTCTGGAGTTCAGGAAAATAGCCAACAGACTAGATCAACCCCATCTACTAGGGTAACACCAAGATTTACAAGATCGACAACTGGACTCATAGATGAAGAAGTCATTATTTCAGATGAGGCAGAGGATACAAAGGAATATGAATCTAAGGATAATGAAGAAGATGATTTCTTTAGTGATGAGGATTGATTTCTAAGTCCTTGAGATGGTTTCTTTAGTTGCTTGAATTGTGTGTCTTATGTTTTTAAATATTAAGATTTGGGATATTATTAGTGTTTGTTTGAATTTAAATGTTTAAGGTATAACTGTTATTAAGATTTGAGATATTATTAGTGTTTGTTTTAATTTAAATGTTTATGGTTTTACTTGCATTTAAATATTTAGTATCTATAAAATTAGAACTTAGATGTTTAGAAGTAATTAAACTAATTTTTTTTTTTAACTGTTCGCTTCGTTTCGGTAAAACGTGTCGCTTCGCTTCTCGCCTAGGCGTTAAGAGTCTTGGTCACTTTGGTTCGCTTTACGCCTTAAATAACAATGGGCCCAACAATGTTTGTTATTTGCTAAGAACATGATTTTACCTAAAAAGATGAGAGTATGGTTGATATAGTTGTGGATCTACTTTTCAAATCCAAGGGTCTGGGAAGAACCAGAAGACATAAAGCACCCAGAATGTCATTCTCAAAATTTTAGAATTCAATATAAGGGAGTTACAATGGTTGCAATAAACATCCTAGACTCACCAATTCAAATTTTATTCTTTCTTCTTCTTTTCCCCCTTTCAGCACAAAATTGTAAATTAAAAAAAAATCCTGAAATGTAGAAAGTAACGTGACCAATCATTAAGCAACTTGCTGTAAGGCATATTTTACTGCAGATATGGAAATATACAGCCACTGTCACTGTCCCAATCAAGAAAACCATACAGCTGATTCAATTTCAGATGTAGAGCATCATGCATCAAAGGACACAAAGCTCATGCAAGATCAATTCAACTGGGTATGATTCATTCATCATAATTATTTTTTACAAAAAAAATGGATTCAGTGGAAATGGTATAAACTCTCCACTGAAAATGACATGACTTAAATTCCACCTATATACGAAATTCCACTAATATCATACAGAAACCCATAAAGGTCAAAATAACTTTTTGCTGAAATTTTTGACATCCTAAATTACATGAAAATTTGGTTTTCGTATACAAAATGTTAAGTGAAAGATCTCCGAGTTTTAAGTTTCAGAAGTGTCCAATTATTAGAAATCATATTTGTTACAACTTACAAGTAGACTAAAAACTAAGGAAATTATCATCCAGTGTTTTGATCATATCACCAAATTGGTATCGGATCAAAATTAAATAATTTTTAGCTCAATGATCCGATGGTCTTGAAAATCAGGTTCAAAAAAAGTTGGTTGGGGAAACGAGTTTGATCAAAATAGTGATAGATAGTGTAAAGTTCAAGGTTTCCCGCAAAACAAGATATCCAAAAAAATGATCCTAACACAAGCTCCTAACTCCACTTATCTGAATGAATCGAACCATAACAGTCTACTCAATCATTTGCAGGTCACACATTCATCATACACAGGAAGTATCAATTAAAAAAGATTTGGAAATGACCCATAAAATCATTCAAATGGCCATACTAACTGCCAAAATGAGGCAGTCCCACATAGCTAACACACACTTCAGCACTTTATTTGCTTACTACAATCACTTAATCAGCAGTCACTTTTACTTCAGGTCCACCCACCCCTTCCACTCCAACCTTCAAATTCTATCCCAACCAACCAATAATCCTCCGAGAACAAAATGTAAAATTGGGTATTAAGCATCCACAGGAACTCTTATACCAACACAAACAAACCAATACGCAGACAAATATAGTGGAACTACACACACACAAGGGTATATACTTCTCTGCTAATCACATAGTCAACGTTTTGAAGAACGGAGTCATGAGCTTTATGAAAAGGAAGAACGCAAAATGGTAACACCCAAATAATATAATATAAAGAACGGCATTAACAAAGAGATGACCAAATTTACAAGGAAAATGAAGAGAGAGAGAAAGTAAGAGGTGGGTACCTCCGACGAAAAGCTTGGAAGCTATGCCTCTGCGACATATTAGAAGGGTGGGAAGAGATTGGAGGGGAGAGGGTGATGGAAAAGTACTGCGGTTGGGTTGTGATAGATGATCCAAGATGTTCTTTTGGATTCTCCTAAGGGCCGCCATGGAGAAGAGAGAGAGAGAACTGTGAAGACAACGAGTCTTTTCGACTTGCTGTTAGGAGCAACCTCGACTAGAAAGGATAATTTAGGGCCCAAATAGGTATTTTAAAATATTTTTTGAGTTTTTAATTATTTTAATTTATCATTTAATTATCAATTACGTCTCAATTAAAATTAAATTATTCGATAAATTCTGCCAGGAGAACAAATAGCAAGACTAGGGTACAATTCGAATGGGTTGGACGAGATAGACAGTTTACTTTAATCTAATCCTAGATATATAGTTTTTAACTCTAATCTTAACTTTAACTCTATTTGGGTTAAGAACTCAATTCGAGTACTGTCTGAGTTTAATTCGAGCGAGCTCGAGTTGAATTCAGGTTCGCTGCAAGAGAGACAGAGAATGGAGAATAATTACAAATTCATAAAATAATTCATATATTTCATTCATAATAGTACACGATTATTGATCATCTGTTTTCATACCAAAAAAATTAATTATCTCAAAGCACAATCCCAGAAAAACATAGAAATTAGACCTATAAAAATATTACACTATCACCACTAATCACACATAACAAAGTAACAAGCAACAAGACACAGGACGATAGAGTAAAAATGAAAAAAAAATGCTAATGTTTTATATATATATATAATTTTTTTAATTTGTCGGGTTTAGATTGAATTTGGATTCCTGATGCCTCAACTCGAACCCGATCTAAATTAAATTTGGATTGAATTTTTTTTACTCAAACCCAACCCAAACATTAAAAACTCTAATCCGTGTTGGTATAGGGGCAAATGGACAGACCGTGTGCCCTATGTCGGGGTATAATGTATACGAGCCATTTAGGGAACCCCTTGATGAATTGGAGCCAATTCATCATCTACGTGACTTGTCTACATTTCAATTAACATTAACAAAAGGATTTTATTGATATAAAATTAATAATTAGAGACTTAATTGAGACAATTAAAACTTAGGATTATAAAGGTAATTCAAATGATAACAATGATAAGTTGTAAACTCAGACGTCATGAGTTCGAATCTTGTCAATTCTTTAAGACCAGGGCATAATGAATTTATCCTTAACAAAAACTCTAGTTCTGACGTAGATGACTTCGTTTTAACCAGACCAAGAAGGGGATTGGTCGAAGTGCACATACACTTGCCCAAATATTCTTGACTGTTGAATTAAAAAAAAAATTAGAGACTAATATTAAAACATAAGGCAAAGTTTGTGAGCTAATTGTAATATTTAATCTAAGTTTAGAGATAATCTTGTTCAAATTAATTGCATCTCCAGTGTTAAAGATTATTAGATGGCATTAAGGTCAATTTGTTGAAACTAAAATTTATTTTTGGTATTAGTAGCACCTAATATATTTTTTGAATGGTGATGATGCAATTGGTGTAATAGTATTGATGACATTTATGGTGGCGATGGTGATAACAACAACAGATCATAAAAATGGTGAAAGGATACCGGCAGTGGTAATGGCAAATGACGACACTAGTGAATAATGGTGATGATAAAGATGATGATTATATTATGGCATCAATGATGGTGGTAGGTGGTTGGTGGTAGTGGGTGATTAAAAGAAATTTGATTGTAGTATTAAAGAGTAAATCACAAAATTATAATAAATTAAAACTCTCTAATTCAACATTCTACTATATTTGCATATCAAAAATGCTTTATATTTTATACAAGATTTATTTTAAATATGCATACGAACTATATGTCATCCACATTATTGAGCCAATTATAAAACTATTCAAAAATGTGGTATTCTAATCAAGTTGAAACATATAAGGTTATAAATTTATTATTTTGCCCACTAAATAAATAAAAATATTAAAAAATTAAACTAGATTAATGATTTTTTGGTTAATATATAATTAACACTTATATTATTTCACTCTTAATTCAATAACTTACTGAATTACAATGGGTAAAATTTGTATCCCCATACTTGATCATATATTTTGTCCGCTTCTATCATATTAACACGTATTACTTAATACAATTTATTTTTTTATAATTCGATATATTCAAACGACCCCTTTGATCTTTGGTATCCTCTCATTTGATTTCACTCCTATGGCAAATTCTGATAACCAACATCTCACTTGGGACTCACGACCGTGGTTGTGGTATCAATGAAGGCAACAATGATACATACCCCTACACATCAGATATAACTTCATGACTATATTTTTTTTTTTTTTTGGAAAGAATAATGTTATTAAGACCTAAAAAAATTGACCTAATTGATAATCTAATCATATAACAATGACATGATCCAATAATAATGTTGAGACCGAAAATATGCCAAGTAACATTCGTTTCCGATCACGAGAAAAATAAACCTGAGGACTAAATTTAATTCAATTACCCTGGTGATATCCAAAACCAATCATATGCTAAGAGGATAAAGGGGATTTGGATCCCTCCCAATTTCAACTGTCTCAAGTATGCCCAACTTCGCATCATCACCGATAAATTTACTAGATCCTGCAAGTTGTCGAATATCATCCACAAAAAACCACCTTAAATGAGAGACAAAAGCCAGAAGAGTAGAGAGTACCCTAATGCAGTGTTTCTTGAGAAAGCATGTTAAATTGAATCTCAACTATTGAAACATACCCGGGAACACAAACAATGAATAACGCAAAGTTTCCTAGGAAAAACTGCATCGCTTATTGATGTTGTTCACAACGGTTTGGACTACAATTTCATCCGAGAATATAACACTGGCACCATGGACCTAAATTCCTCACCAACAGGAGTTGGCAAAACCCTATTCCTGCTAGAACGTTAGAACAAAGAGAATTATGAACGATCAAGCCCGGTTGTGGTGCCTCCAGGGAAGAAAACTAACCTTATAACTTTTCACGAACTGGTCTGAATACAGCAAGCTATATACAAACTGATTTTACATGCATTTGTACTCAAAATCTACAGACAGAGAGTGCCATTGGTTCCTTTAAGTAGTTATGATTGATGCGCCTTCAGCAATGCTTGGTAGAACATGTCAATGAATTGATTGTCCTGGAACAAAAGCAAAACCAAAGATAAAACAATTGAGAACCTCCAACTATACAGATTGGGAACTATTATAAAGCTAAAACAATCCAAGTGAGAATAGCTTTTTCCAGTGACAAAAAGTAAATAATGAAAAGTCCTGTCTTTATCATTAGTCCTATTATCATTGTTATTGTGGTGTGGGTGGTTATACTTGTTGCCATTTCTCCGTTGGGAAACTTTGCTTTTTGCTAAAAACAATTAAGCCATTGTTGCTACAGTGAAGTGGATGCCTAGGCTTCCATACTACTCTCTTATATTTCTGAAGACATGGTATCAAATCATAGTGATCCTGCCACTTCCTTAATTTCAATTTTCTCTTGCTCCAAGAATTATCATTCTGGTTGATCCGTTTTAAAAAAAAACTGTCCAAATCAATACAAAAATAATCTGAAAAGATATACAGCAAGTATGCCTGATTACTATCAGCTCAAATTTACACAACAAGCAAATGCAAATACCACAGAAAAAATAATTAACTGATGCTAAAGCTACATCCCCAAGTTCGTCACATAGGGTCTTCCATTCAAGCCAGAGGCCTCAGAAATGTGGCGTTTAACTGACACTAAGATTTCCCACAGATGCTGATAAGGCCACAAGCCAGATGCATTGGTTCTCTATATTCCCGGGTGTGACCTCATAAGCAAATGTAGACTGTTCAAAGCCATTAACTGAAAGAATATTTCTAGGAAATAAAATGATTTTCCAACAGTCTCAAACATTTTGGAAGTAGTCTTTCCGAGCAAACTCATTTTTCAGCTTATTATGTGTTAACTGTTAACTTAGAAGCATGTCATCAAGGGTCATTACTTATTATTACAAAAATAAATAGATATCAAATCACTGGAAGCATGTAAGACTTGGTTTTAGACAAATATCTGATAATATTCTCCTGTTATTCATTGAAAGAGGGTCATAAGCCCCACCTTTAAGGTTTAGTAGATAAATGCCAGAACACCATATGCAGTATAATTCACAAGTTTAAAGTACATGTTGCACCAGTTCAAAAAAAAGAGTACATGAAAAAACAGTGCTCATGAAGGTTTACTCGGTAAATTAAAACAATATCAAAGAAATGGCAGGGGGAACCACGGATACCTGAACAAGTATTTGAAGTGCATCACGAACTTTGTCTTTGCTCATTGGTCCATAATTTGCAGTTGGAGAAGAGCTAGGAGTAAGAGATGGTGGTGGAGTGGGTGGTGGAAAGGGTTGAAGCATTGGAGTGCCATGGGGACGTTGTAGATTCAAGGGAGGATGCAGAGCAGCCGTTGGCACGGATGAAGGAAGAGGTGGCGTAATCAATGCAGATGAGGAAGAAGGGGGCGTAAAGAAAGAAGAGGGCTTGACAAGATTGGTGACACGATTTCTGCTGTTGAGTGGGTCAGGAGTGTCATGAGGGGGCAGTGGAGAATTTGATGAAGCTGAAAGAGGAAGGGATGGTATTTGCAGAGTTGGCCTAGGAGAGGGAACCGCACTAGGAACACGACTAGATAAAGGACTGGTTGCAGAAGTATGGTATGGCAGTCCAGAATTCACCACATTATGCCCCAAATTCGTAGCCGTCTACAGTGATATAGAATTGCAAGATATCAGATATACAGGTGCGTATAGACACCACATAAAGATACAAGCAAAGGTCAGGAGAAAACCATAGATATGTGCGCCAGCATATGTAGTACTCGGTCTGAAAGAATAGAAGATAGAAGAAATAGCATCACACCCTTGCAATAAAGGTCTTCAATTATTCAGCATTAATACCTAGCAGTTCGATATGGTGCCTGCCATACCAGCTAGCCCTCTAGCGCCACAATGCACACATCAACTCCCCAAGAACTCAATGATAAAAACTATGACAAGAATATATATCAACACTCCTACTATCAGTTATAGGAGCAAATGGTTCAAACTCTCCTTCACTCCCCTAAACATGCCACACCACTGGGAAAGAACTCTTATTACGTACCAAGTTACCAGCCTTAAAATCGTTCCCCCAAGCCATTGGTTTTTTATTTTATTATTATCATTTTTTTTGGGCAGGGGGGGGAGAGAGAGGACATCTTTGAGGGGACCTCAGTGAAAGAATAGTATTCCAAGGGAACTTAAATGCCTTTACACTTTTCAATGTCAAAATATACATCGGCCACAAATTCCTCCACCTTAAAAAGCTTCCTTTCCCTTTTGCATTCAGTAGTAATTTTATGCATTAAGATCATTTGATGTGAAGTCCATGTTTGGTTATGTGTGCTTTTCTTTTTCTTTTTCTTTTCTCTTTCAATTCTTGATCCGGATGGTTGAATAATTTTAGAAGTTTATTTGGTGGAATTTTTATTTCCAAAAAATTATATTCTCTGAGGTTGATATCTGTGTTGGAATCTCATGAATTCTAGTAGGCTTTTCTTAGGCTTCAATTTGGCACATTATTTGCAAGGAAATTTAATTTGCGTCCTCTTTGGTTAGAATACTCGATGGATCAATTTTCGGAAGGTCAAAATGAATCACTTTGGATTCTAATGTATACTACTATGGCCCCTCACTATAACATGATATCATAGTTAGTAAAATGATGTTTCTCACCTGTTGAGAATCTCTTCTGAAGAATTAGAATCTCAATCAAGCCCTTGTAGAGAAGGGTGCTATTCTATCTTTTCCCCTCTCACTTTTTCTAGTTTGCTAAAGTTAAGATGCTACAGAAATTCATAGAACCTTAACTCACAACACCCAAAGAAAAGGCAATAAAACATTGTCCTACAAGACCCTAAACCTATTTCCCTTGTTTTAATCCATTGACCCAGCACTAGTGTTATTTAAGGTATAAAGCGAGCCGAAGCGACCAAGGCTCCTAACGCCTAAGCGAGAAGCGAGAAGCAAAGCGAACAGTTAAAAAAATTAAATATTTTAGTTTAATTAATTCTAAACCTCTAAGTTATAATTTTATATATCAAAATTCAGCAAAATCAGAATTCAGAATTCAGCAAAATCAAAACTCAACACTATGCATTACAGCATTCAGAAGACAAAAATCAGCACTATGCATCATAACATTCAGAAAAGCAGCAAAAATCAGCATTCAGCAAAAATCAGCATTACAGCATTCAGCAAAAAACAGCACTATGCATTACAGCATTCAGAAGAAGCAGCAGCATTAAAATCAGCTATATAAACATTAAAGAAACAGTAGCATTCATTATCAAAGAAGAAAGAAAAAAAACAGAAAGCAAAAAAAAACACAACCAATCAGAACCAGCAACAGCACCAGAAAGAAGAAAAAAAACATAAGCAAAAAAAATGAGAAAAAAAAAGAAGCAGCAAGAAGACTGTCTCTTATACACATCAAAGAGAAGAAGCAACAGAAAAAAGGAGTAGAAAGAAGGAGCAAAAAAAAAATACAGAAGCAAAAAAAAAAAAAAAGAATCAGAATCAAAAAGAAGAAGAAGCAAAGAGGAAGAAGAGATAAGAAAAAGAAGAGACAAACCTGGAGCAATAGCAGTGATCGTCAGAGAAGGAGCAACAACGATCGACTGGAAAGATCAACACTATCGATCGTCTGAGAAGGAGGAGTAGTAGCAGCGATCGACTTGGAAGATCAGCAGCAGCGATCGACTTGGAAGATCAGCAGCAGCGATCGACTCGGAAGGAGCAGCAGCAGCGATGGTTTGGTTTGAAAATTAGGGTTGGGTTTTATATTAATGAGATAAGGGGGTAATTGGGTGTATTAGCATCTTATAATTTTTTTTCCAATTGCCCCAATCCAACAGTCCACAATAAAAATAAAATAATCCAACGGTGCACAGTAAAAAAAAAAAAAATCGCCTCGCATGACTAAGGCGTTCGCTTTTTCGTCTTTCCCTTAAGTAAAAAGCGCTCGCTTTTCTCGCTTCAGCCATTTTCGCTTCGCCTGGTGTGCTTAAGGCGAGCTGTCTTCACTTCGCCTTGCTTCTCGCCTAGGCGAGCGTCTAGGCGCGCTTTTCAAAACACTGCCCAGCACATTTCCCTTGCAGTTCAACCCTAGAAATTAAGAAATCTAGGATGTCCTGCGACTGAAGCACTCATCCAAAGACTTCAGTTCCTAAGCCCTAGAGCTGAGGATCCCCCTAAACTGCCCTCCTTCATGCACTGACAAAACTTCTGATTGCGTACCACATCCAAGCACTCTTTTCCTATCAGCATTTACATTCTATTGTTCCATCTAAATGTCAAAAAGAAACCATTAATACCTAAAGTTCATCACCTATTCAGCATCGTTAGGGCATTAGAAATAAAATCGTATTAACACATTCTAGGACATAAATGACTTTCGACATCAGTGCTTTTCTTATCTTGTCTTTCTTTTTCAATGAATTGGAAAGTAATGTAGCATTGTCACAAACTTTCATCTGCATCTATCATCTGTATCACTTCCACTAAATTTTATCTCCTTTTTTGGTATTAATATTCTGCACTCTGTTGACGAGATAAGCAGCCACAAAGTAGTTCTAATATATGACGTTGTAAAACAACTCAATTCAACTCATCAAAGACTTGTCCCAACAAACTCTTGTCGTTGTTTCACGCAATTCATCTTAATTGATTGAAAATTTTGTCCATATCCGAAATAGTCTGAGAATCCATCTAAAAAACTGCCTACAAATTATAAATTATGTGCAAGCTCAGCAGTCCCATGCCCATAACATCCTACCGTATCCATCCTAGGCAAAAAGGACACATATTTAAAGAAAAACCTTTAATTTCTTTCCATTACTAGCAAGAAACATTGATAGTAATAAATCCATTTATTGTCATATCGGAGTGTGTAATTATAACTACCCAGAATCTTCATGGGAAGTTTCAAGAAAGTCACACACATCACATGATATTCAACGATATTTGCAAAACCATCATGGCTTTTATTAAGGATTAGTAGCCCACCCTTCTGTACCAGGTGATAGAGACCACTTGTAAAAGGAATGGCCAAATCAGCACTGGTTTGAATTCTTTGAACTAAAGAAAATAAATTTGGTAGTCACAATAAAATGGATACTTCTAACACCTAAAAAGCAATGATGGCATTTTTTAATTAATAAATTCACTTGGTGATTCATCCTCAGTTAATCTTTAGACATGTTGATTGACATAATCTACAACGATCAAAAATCTATAATATAAAAAATTACATGCTTTAATAAGCCCATCCGATCGTCTCAAATATACTCATCCAACGACCAACAACATCCCTCTCAAAACCATTCACATTATAACGTGCCTTTAGTCACGGGTTATCCCTAGTTTATAATAATCCGCAGCCCAAAAAGCAAAAAAAATGGGTTCATATAATCTCGAGGAAACTTCCATAAATATCAATATGCGACTCGGTTGGCCACATCTTTGTCAGTTACCGAGGTTTAATTAGTGATACTTAGCTCCTAATTAACCACCATAGTTGGGAAACATATAGGGCTGTAACTTCTCATTCTAGCTAGGAGAGACCCCTCAATAGAGCTCTTTCTTTAACCCACTCCAGCAAAGTCTACATGTTCATTCGAGCCAGAACCCATAACTAAAACCCATGATCCACCAAATCACATAGAAGGAAATGTGAATCTAGAATAAGTAGAATACGTACACTAAAATAGTTTATGAAGGAAGAATCTTCAGGTGCATCTGTGGAAGTAGAGGTAGTAAATGATGGTTCCAGTGGTCCTTCAATAACTGCAGAGGTTGGTACTGCTTCAAGCTCCTCAAACTCACTACAAAGTAAGATATATATACAAAAGGAGAAAAAATTAACACCTAGAATTTAGAAACATGTTCAATAAACAACATAACTAAAAACCAAAAAATGGCACAATGAGCAAAGACAAAGTCAGAAATTTGAGGCCATAAGGTTATATTCATTTTCTCTTTTTCTTATATTATTTATGTTCCCTTTTTGAAATTAGCTCAGGTTGTTCATTGGTTCATTCTAGGGGTCGAAGGCTGTATAAAAAGCTCTGAAACAGAGTTGGAAGAGGGGTGACAAACATAAGGTTGGACAACCCCCCCCCCCCCCGGGGGGGGGCAAAGACAATGTACTTCTATCATGACCTAGAGGCTTGGCAGACCACTTGCTGGCTTCTCTGTCATCTTCTCCTTTCAGTTTTTTCCGTTTTTCCTTTTCTTCTTTTTTGTCTATTTCCTCTGTCATTATTGACAAAGGGGAAAAGGAGACCTTTCTACATCCTTAAGAAAACTCTTTTTTGGTTCACTTGAATAATCACAAAGGGCCCTTTGTTGGCTGCCTAGATTGATAAATTACGACACATTTACAACACATTTACAACGACAAACGATACCCAAGACTAGTAAGTAACAGAATGAGCAAATAATCATGACTTTTCACATTACTACATCAAGTGATGCTTTATTCTGTAACAAATTAATCCTTACCTTTTGGTTGAAGATACTTTTGGCTTGGAAGGTAACTTTGAATATGCATTGAGTATCCTAAACAAAGAACAGCGCAATCAATAGAATGGCTCAAGTCACCACCACCGCATCAAAAAACCGCTATACAATTTCTACCATGTATAATACATAATTACATAGTAATGCAGTATAGAATTTGCACCTCATCCCATTGATCTAAGTGTTTCAATCTTTCAGCCACAAAACAAAGATTACCACACCAATCAGAACAACATACTTCAGACAAAATGATTAGAACCCATTTACTAAGTAGCTAACTATTGATGTACTTCAACACATTCAATATCCGGCATGATAAGATATCAAATTCGTGAAAAAGTCTACTACAACACACTACCAACAACTAAGAAAATATTAAATAACAACTGGCTTTTCAAGAAACCAAACCTGGGCCATCCTCCCCCACTGTAAAAAAACAACCATCTCGTCCATCCATGGTAAAAGTAATCAATTTAAGCCTACTAGAATCCAATGCAAAACTTCCAACTGATCAGACACAGAACAAACTACCTCCGTCTCACTTTATAAAGTTTGGTGAATGCAAGTCACTCACACTCTAAGCTCTTTTAATCATCTCTGTTTCAATAATCAATTATTTTGTACTTGGGCCCTTCTTTCAGATTAGTTTTTGGGGTTAAGGTTGGATTTGGGGACTGCCAGGGGAGCAGCCATCAAACCAGAATATTGAAACTATAGTTTTCAACCATGAAGCCAAGGCATTTGCAATTGTCAACCATAACTTCACATTGTATCTAGAATTTTAATTATGCAACCACACTCTTGTATTGGCATATACAAGACACGTACATGTAGATATACGCTGGTGTGTAAACCAATGACACAAAACTCATTACAGACACCAAAGCATGTTTCCTATGTATTTAAAAAGATAGGACATGGCAAACCTTATATATCGACTACATAATCAACAAAGCGTTTGTAATACCAAATGAAAGAAAATTTCTCTATTGAAATCTATAGGTTTAACTTCAAAAAAGTTCACATTTTTCTTCCAAAAAACCAAAGATCACATATTCCACGTAACTTGAGCTATTGCTGTGTTTCTACTTTATTAGGTTCGAATTCGTTGATTGTGATCATTGTCATTTACAATGAAGAACTAACTTTTGGATCACCAGATTTTGAGATGTGGATCAGAAGTGTGCCCTCCAAACACACAAATGGTATTTTGTTGCCCTGTTCTAGATCTGCAGTGATGCATCATAGAATTAGACCAAAACATAATGCCTTTTTTTGGAGAACCTCTCTAAACGTAAGTTAGTACTCACTAACTACTTTAATAAGCAATCTTCATATAATATCCTTCGAGAAATAATGCCAACTAAGCAGGGAATCAGATCGGATTTGTATCAAGATCCAGACTGCTGACAGGCCTATTCCCAATGAAAGGACGAGGTCTTCAATAGTTAAAACTGGCAGAAAATTTTCCCCTATGACATCCATACATCAAGTAAGCAAAGACCATAAATCATATTTCAACTTAATTCTCAAAACATTAAAATGAAAGTGAGCTATGCAATACTCAAGTCCAATACTATACACAGCAGTTCTTGCAACAGAATACATAATATAAATTTTTGACAAATAAAAAAGGGAGGGGTAGAAACAATACCTACTAAAGAGATTTGCAACCTCCTCACATTCGCGTGAATTGTAAAACCAAATACCATTAACTTCTTGGGATGCATTCCGGTACAAGAGATAAGGAACTTGGATTTCATACTCAAAATCTCCCAGGAGATTCTCCACAAGGTTATCTGTTGACAAAAGAGAAAAATCTTTAGGGCTCAGTACAAAACGTAATGGTGTATGAATGTGTGCAAAACATATTTACTTTAGTCCATTTATCCCAACACACATTGAGCAGATGAGAGCTTTTCCCATTGAACTAAATGAGCTGAGTTCGAGGTTCATAAAAGGGCGATTGGCAGATTTGAGATAAAGATATTAAAATCTAACAAAAATCATCAAAACTTGTGTATGAAATAAGATTCAGTCAAAAAAACTTTATGATGTATCAGAAGAATGCAAAATAGATGGAGGTACTCATACCGAAGCAAACCAAGGAGTCGTTGAAAGTGATTCACTCTCACCATCACCCTTAATGGCATGATGAGACATTAATAAGATGCATAAATTTGACATGCTTACCTGAAACTAGTGTCTTTCTGTTTCCCTATTTTTCCCAGCCACTGAACTAGATCACTACTAAAATATACCGTTCTACATCAGTCCTTCACCTTCAATTTCTTCAACTTAACTTGAGAATTGATGACTCCGTAGAATTTAGTACACATAAAGCACAGGTATCAGGAGCTTACTGTGACAAAGCGCACTGCATGATCTCACTTATACAAGGATTTTCAAACCTCAGCCCATGATCAACGAAAACTGGTAGCACTTATCATTATAGGAACTAGACATGTTACCAAAGCATCCTAAACAAGAGGACCAAGAATGAAAACAATCAAAATGGAAGACAGAATCAGACCTGTATTTCGCCGGTTCATAACGATGAACTGGAACCGTGGTTGGGCATTCCTACAACAACAGTGGCAACAGAAGGTAAAATAATCTACGTATGACCACACAATCCCTCCACAAATACAGGCTCTCATTGCAAATACACAAAGACTGAACTGTAAAATTTTGAGACTGATCTCTAATCTTTCAATTCTTTAGACAATTATAATATTTCAGATGTTGAAATTGGAAATTAAAACCATCAAACTTTCTTTTTTTAACTTGAAACTACTTTATAAATGAGTCCATAAACTCTCAAAGCAATTTGCAATAACCAACAAATATGAGTCTATGGGCAGGCATTCTTTAACACCATTACCTTTTAACGACAAAAAGAGAACCTTCAACATCCTTGCGACTCTGCAGCCAAAACACACAAAATAATAATAGAAACAAACCAACCAAGCAAACAGCAGTCGAAGAACACTTCCACTTAAGAATGGAAAAGATCATTAAACCCCAATTATTATACCGAAATTCCCACTTCACAAAACTAAAAAACACATACATATATAATACATGCTCAAAATTCTATTCTCTCTTTCTTCAACATAAGGGGTCCGTTCCCTGGTGCAGTAATAATATGCTCAGACTAATGTAAAGTTGTGGATTCAACTACGATGGCAGCCAGTTTGTACAATCCTATCCAGAGTTCAGCTCTACACCTAATCAATCCTCATATCATCCTCGTTCAATCAGACCACACTGAGTAATTACATATTATCCTTTTCCCTACATTTTCTGGAACGAAAATAAAGAACCACTATCCAAGACCTTTATATTTAAAAGCCTGAAGTAGATAAGAAAAAAATTACCAAATCTAACAATAAGGAAATTATAGATATTAATTCACATGCTCCATTAGTTTTTTCTTTTTCTCTGAGGAATCAAACATGATTTATCAAAGCAGAGAGAGAGAGAGAGAGAGAGATTGGGAACAAACCCATTGATTAAGGTCGATGTTGAACTCATAGAAGGTGACATGAGCGGCGGTGATTAAGATTTCTTCGATGAATGGATCGATTCTCTGGAGCACAGTAAGGTTTAGGAGTTTTGTGCTCTCTTGGTCCAGATTCGGCATTAACTTGCCGCCTTGCGACATTCTCAGTAGAACTAACCAAACCCTAAACCCTATTCGAAACGAATCGGCTTCTGATATTGATTTCGAACACTGTGATCGATAAGTGTCTGTGCGGAACTGTGTCCAGAGAAAGAGGGATTATGAAGAGAGAGACAGAGAGAGAGATTTTCTTCTTCGGATTTGGACCTTCTTAGTCTCTAAAACTTCAATTTCTGATCAATAAATCGCCAATTTGGTAATTTAGCTAATTTCTCAATAGTGGGGGCTAATGTCACTTTAAACCCTCAAAGATGCTTTGATTCTCAATTTACACCCCCAAATATTAAAAATTTTAACTTATACTCTCACTGTTATAAATTGGTAGCAATGTAGAGCTCGCTCAGACTACTATTCAATTTTTCGTCATAAATTGAAGCACGTGAATTACAAGTACTTCAGTCAAAGGCTTATATATAAATTCTTAGATTGTTGACACTTTAGTTGCACATGGTAAACTTAGCATAATGAAACCTTATTTTTTATATAAAAAACGACGTCAAATTAATTGTAAATAAAGATCTGCAGTAATAAACATACCTCATCCTCATACCTTGAAGTACTTGCAACTCATGTGCTTTAGGTAGTGTTTGAAATGACTTATTAAATTCAAAAGTATTTTATAAGTAAAACACTTTCATTAAATAAATATTGTTTGGATGTCTAAAATAAAAAAATACTTAAATCAAAGTAGTTTATAAAAAAATGCATTTTGATTTCATTCAATGTATCAAACATATTGCTAAGGCTCGCCAAAACATAGCCACCAAATTCAAAAAAATTATAGATACGACGTATTCCTAAAATTATTCGTTGAATCGAACATAATAATAGTAATCTATTATTGTTGATAAAAATGGCATGCGAGGCTTATCAAAAAGCTTATTGGGGACATCTCCTTCAAACGCATTAAACCTGAGATCTAAGATTTTCCTAGTCAGTAATTCAAGAACAACATGAGGATTTTTTTGGATAAACATGTTGTTATCGAGATCAAGCTTGAACACTTTCTCAGCACATTACCACAAAACCTGTTTGATTGATATGAAACAAGGGAAGATCTGTGAGTAACCCAAGTTCTTTCGGGAGGTAATTGACGATATTACCAAGGTTGAGGTCAATGTCGGCGACTGTAAGGAGTGGTTGTCAAGCGTCGGAGCACGTAAGTCTCCCTACCTTGTCGACAATAGTGGGAGAGATGGAAGAACACCAATAAGAGCTACCATGGGAGACTTCTATCAACAGAGATGATCGGACGGGACAAATTGAAGCAGAAAATAATTAGGGTGGAAGTGTTTTTATGGAAGTAAAAGTCTTTTTGTTTTAACTTTTACTTATTAACTTAATTAAGTGATAAAAATACTTTTAACTTATTTAAAATGTTTTAAATAAGTAAATCCAAACATCACTTTTTTTTTAAGTGTGTATGATAAGTAAAAGTCACAAAAATACTTTTATTTAAGTCATGTCAAAGAGTCTCTCAATTTATGACAAAAAACTGAATGACAATTTAGACGAAGTCTACGTTACTATCAATTTAAAATATTGAATGTGCAAATTAAAATTTTTAATGAAGATATAAATTAAAAATCAAAGTATTTTTTTTAGAGTTCAAAGTGAGATTTGATGATACTAAAAATAATTCTAAATGTGAGCTCAGATCTCTAGTGCAGGTCAGGAGGTCAGGCAGAGAAGAAGAAAAACGTGAAGAATAAGAGCTCAACCTCATGCCAACAACAAACCAACTGGAATGACATATGGACAACTGGATAGACAACGAGCATCCACAAAATAAAGAGAATGAGAACGGAAAGCAAGAGTCTAGGCACAAAACTCTCAACCAACCAAGATCTTCTTCCGAACATCAAGGAAAATCTCACGGATGCGAGGCAAGGATCTCGGTGTGGACCCCTTAGAACCAGGAACCAGCCTATAAATGCTAAACAGTGCCTCCATTGAAGAGTGAGACAAAAGAAAAACAAAGAAATAGATAGGTTATTCTGTAACTCGTATGATCAATAAAGAAAATGGAGCAAGAGCCTCCATTAAAGAGTGGACTAGCCAAGTTCTGTAGCTGGTGAACCACTATATTTTTATTGTGTTAATCCTTGATTCTACTCCATCTTTAACAACGATTCACACGGGCCTAACAGTTCAGTTCTACATTAGACCGCCACATTCACGTCTTCTGCTCACACTCGTGGTTTTACACCATAAAGATTAATCCTAACAAATATATAAATAATTATTGAGGTTAGCAGCGGACTTAATTAGATGGATTCTCATTTTTTAGAGCTCATTTTGATATAGACCTATCAATTAGATGGATTCTAATTTGAATTTTGTTAGTGATATTTATGATCTACCAGTTTAGGGGGGGAGGGGAAGAAGGGAAAGCAGAGCAAAATTTTAAAGTTTACAAGTGAATGAGAATTGAGGAAGATATGTAGTTTAATGAAATTTGACCAACAATTTTTTTTTTTTTTTGAAGTGCCAAATTTTTTAGTATTAATATAAGGAAATTCCATGTTATGAGGAACAATAAAAAAAAACAAATATGTCACCTCTGCAAATTCACATGTTCAATAAATGAAGAAAAAAAATAAAGCAACTCCAACGCAATGAATTTATAAAGATCCGTTTGGTTAGCAACAAAAAAATGATGAAAAATTAAAGAGATAGAAAGTGAAGTAAGAGAAAAGAAAATGAAAGAAAATATATTTTCATGCATGTATTTGGTTAGCATGAAAAAATTCTAAGAAAATTTTAAAATAATTTCATTCCATTGTTTGAAAGAAAAGAAAGTTACATATTTTTTTTTTCTAATTGTCTAAATTATCCTTAATTATTTTAACTCGGCCTAAAGAAGAAAAAATATTTTTTATTATTCATATTTTTAAAAAATTGGCTCTTAATCTAATTTAGAGACAAGAATCGAATTAAATCCATCAAGAGTATTTAACTATAATGGAAAGAAATCAAAGAAGGGAAAGGAGCTTACAATAATAAAAAACTTCAGAGCCTAATCCAAACATGCCACTCGTATTGCTTAATTTGCAAATAGTACACAAATAGAACAATACCCAACATAAATAATGTAAATTCATAACCTAACCCTGTAAATTATGATCATGGGCCTACATATGGATTGGGGTTTGGTACCACTCAAGTGGTGGAACCAAAATAAAAAAATTCACCACTCTTTTCCAAGTAAGTAATGGCCACCACAACCAAACTTAACTTAGCTAGATGCAATACGCAAGACACTTATAAAAATTGCACCCAAAGATTTGCTTCAGGTCCACGCATAAGGGAAGCTTATAGCAGTTTAAAGTGCGTGTAAGCATCACAGATTCATCATTTTCCATTTCTTAAATTTCACACTCACTTCCATTCCCCAAGTTAAAATTGATGACATGTCGACAGTAAACAAAATTATAATAGATAAAATTGGCGGAATAGCCAGTATTTAAGAGCCAATAAGAAATAAACAAATTTTAGCCTATATCCAAAAAACAATGCCCCCAATCACAACCAAAAAGGGAAACTTATAAACATCATAGAAAAAGTAAATTTTCAAATACAGATCAAACATTCTAATCACAACCAAAATGAAAATCTAATTAGAACAGACCAAATTTTCAAGAATAAAAACCAAATTGTAAGACAGTTTGTGTGCATGATTCTTGCTATAATGGTATGACATTTAATCACTTCAATACAAAAAAAAAACGAATAAAAACTATACACAAAAAGAAGAAAAGTTTATAATAAAACTGTTCATAATCCAAGAAATAGTTCAGAAAAGATCTAGATAGAAGTTCACAACCATATAGTTTTTTACAAATAACCAAATTAGAGTTGACCCACCAAAACTCAAAAAACTGACATGATAGTTAAAACCTAGCCCCTATATCTACTATTTCATGACCATATTTTTGCTATTTTCTCTAACCATCGTAGAGGAGATTGGTTTAAAAAGATGTTTGACCTTCGTTGGCATTGTAAGGGAAGTTTTTAACTGCTCTTGGCATGTACAAGAACGTCGTCACTTCTCCATATCCTTGTGTGATGACCTTGTCTATGACATTTTCATGTGTCTACCTATAAATTCCTTGTTGACATCAACAAAAATATGAACTATTTCTTTTAGTACAAATGTTAATCATCAAACTGTTTGTTTTAGCACCAAAGCCCCATAACAACACAATTGAGTAAATTGACAGAAGACATGCTAAATTTAGAAGATCCAGTAACCCCAATTTATCTAATAACAATCTAGAATCTTTGTTGAGCCAACAACCACAAACCCAACAAACTAAAATGTCAAACCAGTATCAATCAGTCTATTCACCGAAATGTACATAAAAAATTAAGTTCTCACAAAATTTATATCATGTGTGCAAGATTACTAAGAACCTAGCAAACTGGAAATTTTCTCACAACCCATCTGTTGCACCAAATTGCTCTATATCTTTCATATATTTTGTGTTAAAATAAATGGTCAAGTCCACTTTTACTAATGTTTGTATTTTGAAAGGCAATCAACAGTCTATACATATCAACTAAATTATCAGTATAATTTTATTTTATTACTTAATGAACAATAAACCACTACGTGTAAGCAGTTCGGGAAAACGTAAATAATTGTTAAGAGCAATTTATTGTTTTACATTTATTTGGAGAAGATAATAAATAAATAGACTTAATCCTTAAACTTTGGATATTGTCATAATTAACTCTCTAAGGCTTCAATTTCAACAACTTTCCTCCATTAATTTTCAATATTTTTCAATTAACATATTCCGTCAGTTTTCAACAGTCAAAAGCAATTAATTTTATGTGCTAATTCGGTCATTTTAAAACTTTGAGGGATCAATTTATTGAAATTAAAACCTACAATAGTTAATTGTAGTAGTACCCATAGTTGAGGGAGGTAATTTATAATTAACCCTAATAAATAACTACGTGATTCTTTGTTGGACAAAATGTCAAGAAGCTGGATCATAAAAAAGATTGGATGAATATGACATTATACAAATGTTAGAGGGTATTTGTGGGAAAAATATTTATTGATTTAGTAGTCTTTTAGAAGTAGTATAGCTTATACCATATTTTACTAAGTGAAATTTTGATATAATTGATGAACCAAGCCCAAAATTACAGATCAGGTCCAAAATTGTAGTTCATACCTAGATTACGGATGCAGACCAACAAAGTCTAGTTACAATTTTAGTTGGGTCAAAGCTCACCTTCTTGAAAAATCCAATTCGTCACTAGCGCATAGGAGTCTCCATCCCAGAGGAGGGAATCCGTAGGGCCACAGTCATTCGGGTACATCGCTAGTATCGCAAGATCATCTTGCCCGTTATGAGGTAAGACGAGCTTCAAGGAATCACTCCGCTATCACCTTGCCTGTTACGAGGATAAGACGAGCTTCACGAAATCGCCACACTACCTATTACGAGGATGGTGCCTCCGTCAGAGTCCCTTGGGGCTAACTTCACTTACCTATAAATTGTAAACTCCGCATTGGGGACATCACACACATTTCAACACACTACGCCTCTTTAAGTAATAAAAATTTCCCGCCACCGTAACCATTTCTAGTAAAGTAGGTCACCCAGACTAAACTACCTAATATTTGTGTTTGCTTGTGTTGAGCCCTCTTACTTCATCCTTGATTGATTTTGCATAAACTCACTTTTATGCATCATCAATAATATATGGTGAAATTAAGATAAAATTCAACTATTTCAATTGTTCGGTCAAATCCAATTTTAAATCTGTATCAAATTCAAATATAAATGTGAAAATAAAACCGGATTTTGCAAATATGTGTTAATTAGATTCGAAATCCAAACTGATGTACTTGTATACATCCGGGATAAATACGGTGCCCTTGAAAAAAACATGAAGCAAAGTATATTGGAGGAATACAAATATATGCCAAACACCTCCTATTTGTTCTGAATTATTCACTCAAGAAATAGTATTGCTTCTCAGTAAATAATTTAAGTGATAACAAGAACGAGTTATAAATTCAAACGTCTTGAATTCGAATCTTAACAATTCATTAAGATCAGACAATAATGGATTTATCCTTTATGAATATTCTAGTCTCAGTGTGAATGACGTACTTTTGATCGGACAGAGGAAAGAATTAGTCGAGATGCACGTAAGCTAATTCGGACATCTTTAATCGTTGGAAAAAAAATAAAAAACTAATGTGACCCAAAAAGAAAAAAGTACTGTGGCACCAAAGGTTACAGAGTGAAACATGTCCAATTCATTAAGCATGGTTGTTGATTACAAAAACTGCAAATAAAATGCTCACAAATACACAAGCTTGCCTTGCAATTCCTTAATTCCACAAACCTTACAGACACATTTTTGAAGAAGAAGAGTTAAAACACCAACAAGAACACACACCATGAACAAAATAAAAATCGACTTAATTAAAACAGTTCCATCTTTTAGTTTCTTCTAAGGGCGATCGCAGACAGCACAACCAGGAACAAGAACATAACCACTGTGATGAACGACGCCACCACCGCTCCACTGACCTTCTGGCAGAAATCGGTGAATTGCTGACAGATTGCCAGCCAATTCGCGCTTGGATTACCATTGTGAGCCAAGTAGACTATGGCTGTAGCTGCACTAGCGGCCGCAGTGGTTAAAGCAACCATCACCTGCAATGAAACAAGAAAAAAATTGTCACTTAGGAAGTTATGTAATGAAAATACATGAGGGATGAATTGCTGTGATAATGTTAATGTTAGGGGACTTGGGAACTTACTGTGTCAAGAATGATGAGAAGGAGCCTTGGTCCTACTGCGTGAGGGCGGACGATGCAAACAATAGAAAAGGGTATGGAGAGGACAAGGTAGCCACAGACTATAGCATTTGTGATCACAAAATACCTGCAAAGTGTGAATACAGTACCATTTATTTTTCTTGTATTTTCACAATATCAAGGACAGATTCAACAATTTAGTTAGCTACAGAAGTATAGGGGGACTTATAAAAACTTTGAAATTGTACAAGGGTGAAGCTAAGTAGAAAAGGGTATCTATTCCTATGGAATGTAATTTAATAAAGAGGATTTTGAATATCCTTGGGTTGGATCACCCCATCCATCACTGTAATCTTTATTGTTTTGTGCGTTTAGGTGACATAAGAATCATTATAAAGTGAAGAAGAGTGAACAAGATTTTCGTCACTGCAAGATTTGAATGAAAGATTTGAGACGACACTTCGAATAGCCAGAACTGACTTACTCAAAAGCAGGGAGATCATCATAGCTTGCTTGGAACTGGAAGAACTGAGTAAAGAAAGGGAGAGTCTGATCAGTAGTTCCCATGGTGACTGTTGCAGTTAAAGCAGCTACAAGGGCACTTAGCCTCAGAACAAAGTCGAATATCGCAATTCCCCTCTTGTACCCTCCCTTTTCATGTTTCATTGTAGCTGCCAGAAGTGGTGCCTTCCCCTTCCTCTCGCTGCTTGTCTCTGCGATATTGATTGTAGTTGCATTGCCTTTCTCCATTTTAGTGAGAGAGAGAGAGAGAGAGAGGGGTTTAAAGCTTGTGGTTTTCCTTGAAAGATGAGAGGCACAATGCTTTTGATGAAAAATGGCTAGATGGAGGAGCATTATATACAGTGGCTGGGAAGAGTTTAGTTTAAAGGCATTGTACTGTATGCATTTTAAAATTGAGTATGTTATTCAGTTGATGGAGCAGAAGAGTTGTTACTGACTTTATCCCATATGATTTGAGTTATTTTATGTTGACCCTTTGGATTCAGAAGGCAGAAAATTGTGATGGAGCAGAGAGACACTAAATCACTCATTGGTGACCAAGTTTCACAAACTAATGAACAAATGACGTTAACCACTTTGATCCTAAACTCTCTCATCATGTCATAAATAGGTAGAATTGTCCAACTAGGTGGGAATAAAATTACCCATCACTTAATTCGGAGAAGAAGCATAAGCGGTAATTAAGTGAAAACATAGTGATATACCCGATATACGGAATTGAATAAGTTGATAATGCATTAGAATTTACGTTATAATCATGAGTTTTATGGCACATAGTTGGGACATTTATGGTATTTTTTAAAGTGTGGGAATAAAATTATCATAGTTCAACATAAAGTACTGATTTCCTACAACTAATAAAGTTTATTCCCTTAATCAGTCAACTAAACAACTACCTTCTCCCCCTAATCCATTAGTCCAAGAACGAACCACCCCAGATCCGACCCATTTCTGACTTTTCTCCACCTCCCAAATCCATATACCAACAAGTTTGGAAGTGCTAGTGAGTCAGTCCTCTCCCTCCACACACACACGCACACACACATAAAAACATAGCTCACTCTTTTGTGTGAAGGACAAAACTTATTTCCCATCTTCCTCTTTGTTGAGGTTTTATTATGTACTTTATGGGCTTCTCTTTCACCGTAGTGTGACGTTGATGAGGGCATCACGGTTGTGTGTGTGTGTTTTTTTCCCGGAAGGTAAGGTTGTGCTTTATTAGGTCATTAATTGAATTACAAATTGAGAAATATGAATGAAATATGTTACAATAAAATTGCCCATCTGGAAAGAAATGCATAAAAGGTTTATGTTTCGGCAACCGGAGTTCAAATATTGCAAGAGACATTCTTAGCTGATCCGATTCACATGATTTTGTATGCCAACAAGGTGGAACCACAAATTTTATTTTTGGTGGATATTTTAATTACTTTGATTTTTTTTTCCTGATTGATAGAAATTAAATAACATATTTATATTTATTATATCATATTTGATACACGAAATTCGTTCAAGAGGATCAAAGAAAATAATATTTTGCAAACAGAGTTATCACTTCTCACATACAATACTGATTTATTATTGACGGACCCGGCCTAGACTAAGCCTAGCCAAAAATTAAAGACCAGTCCCAAATTAGAGGCCCCATTTAAAAATACAAACCATGCCCATGTCATAGGTGCAACCTGGCATAGACCAAGTCCATCGTCTTGGAAAACCCAGTCTACTAGGAACGCATGTGAGATCTCCATCTTAGGAAGGAAATTAAAGTCTAAACCACCGCATCCGTTACGTTAACATCATGAAGCCACCCACTCTCGTCACAAGGGTGACACCTTAATTAGGGCTAGGGGTGTTCAAATTTCTAATTATCCACAATTTTTGACCCTACTCGACCTTATTGATTAACTACCAAAAAAAATCGAGTAGACCAACGGAAGAATTTTTTGTCTTCCAAAAAAATCGGATAGGAATGTAGAATATCCATTAAAATTTTGTATTCCTACCATATCCTAATCGCGCATATATATAAACCCTAACGCCTCCGCCCTCTGTGTTCTCTCGCCTCTCTGCTATCAGTCTATGTTGCGATCCCTAGCACCTCGCCGCCTCCTCCTCTTCGAGTCTCAAAGACAATCGCCTGTCTCGCCGCCTCTTCTTCGAGTCCTAGTTTCTCTATCTCTTTCTCTCTTTTAGTTGATTGGTTAGGGGAAAATCGATGGTCTTAGATATCAATTGAAGGATATGATATATATGTAGTGTCGGTGTACTTCAATGGTTGGTGGTTTTGCTTAGTGCTATTGTTTAGGGCTACAAATTTGTGGTTTTGCTTTTCAATCTAGATCAAGAAAGAGTTATGCTTTTTTCTCCATGTCAAGAAAGGGTTTCAATGGTTGGTGGTTTTGCTTTTCGATCCAGATATGAGATTTTATGTATAAAATGTCTGTTTTTGTGGATCATTGGCTCTTAGACCTGATTTTATTTTTTGTTTCTGTTTGGAATGACCACTACATAAAATGTTCATTACTTAGACCACAAAATTGTCAGTTACTTCTCTTAGAACATCTCCAACTTTGACTCAAATTTAAATTTGAATAAAAAAGTTTAAAAAATGCTCCAACATTTGACTCAAATTTATACCAAATCAAGGGTGACTCACTTTTTTACTCAAATCAAGAGAGACTCAAATATTTACCAAAATCTTTAATGGTAAGATTTCAACCTCTTTTAAAGATCCAATAGTCATCTTTTTTTTTAGAAAAAAATTTGGGTTTGCCCTCATTTAAATTTAAGTTTGTTTATTTAAGCCCTTTGTATCAAATCAGATTTTTTACTCAAATTTGAGTAAATTTTTGAGTCATGGTTAGAGATGCTCATAGATCACAAAATATTGATTATGTCTCTTAGATTATGGTCTTCCGATTTTCTACCCGATTAATTTGGACGAAATTCAAATAGAAATACTACAGTTGATCGGGTAGGATATGTCAAGAAAAAATTCTTCTGCAAAGAATCAGGTAGGAAGATGGAAGACTATTTTTCCTACCCCACGATGAACATCCCTAATTAGGGTTCCCAGTGATGGTGCCTACATCAAAACCCGTGCTAGGGCACCATGAAGAATGTACTCTTTTATAAATTGTAAGCCAACCTACACATGAGAGACATCACACACATCTCAGCACACTACACTTTTGAGCAATAAGATTCTTTGGCCATCATAGCCTTTCCCAGTGGAGTAGGTCACTAGACTGAATCCACTCAATCTTTGTGTTTGCATGTGTTGAACCCTTCTTACTTCATCCATTAATTGATTTTGCATAAACATTTTTGTTCATCATCAGCTATAAAGTTTATTCCCTTGATCAGTCAACTAAACCAATACATTCTTTCCCCTTAGATGGTGTTTGGATAGTGGGTTAAATGTGGTTTTCCACTAGTTGGATGGAAAAAAAATAGGAATAGGACCTATACAACCCTTGATTGGGAAGCTATTTTTTAGATTGACTACAAATCCCGTGTCAAATCCAGGGTCAACGCTTGGCTCGGTTGCTATAATTGAATGTTAACCCCCATAGGCTGGTCTCAGATTACATAGCCCCCCCTTGGGTTACAAACCCAGGCAATGGGTTACCCCCACAAACATATTTGCCCATCTCTCTTTTTCCACCCACTCTGCGACGAATCTATCGTATCTCTTTCTCTTGTCAGCTAAGCTCATCCAAGGGTTTATACAGAGGCAAAGACGATCATGACATTGGGGAGGTCCTCCAATTTTTTACATCTGTGGGTGAGAGCTTCTTCACAAACTCGATGAAGAAGAAGACATTGCTGGACAGAATGAAGAACACAACTTCTTCTTGATATAAGTTTCTCATCGTTCTCTCTATCTCTATTATGTCTCTATTTCTCTCTCTATCTCTTTGGACAGAACGAAGAACACACACCGAAGACCAGATCCGCTTTTTTTCACCTTCTGCTTGACGAACAGGTTTGGATCTGAGTTTGACGAACAGATTTAGATCATTACTGATCTATATCTTAACAAATCTGCGATGAACAGAGGGTGATAGGAACAAATCTGCTACTACCCATTTCACATTTGGTAGAGGCTTAGAAACAGATGTTTCATTCTTGAACTAGGTACCCAACAAAACATTTTAGTATTATACCATTAAATTTTATGGGTTGAAATATAAATTTTAAAGTTTGTCTACACCATAAAAGGAAATTTATGGATGGAATCACATTATAACTTTTATTATGGTTTAATTAACAACTGTGATGAGATATGAGTGTGCATTTTATTTTCGGTTATGTTGGTTTGTGTTTGTCTTCAAGATGTCTTTGTGGGTAGTGGCCAAAGGAAGTTTGCATTCACAATTTTAGCCCTTAACGAATGAAGTTCTAGTTTTGTACAATGCGTATTTGCTCATAAATCTTAATTTGTGAGTATTCTTGCTATTATAATGCGCACTAAATTGCTCGGTATGGTGTAATGTGTAGTTGCGTGCTCTGAATTTTATACTGCAATGTTTGTTGCTGATTATGGGTGCTCTAACATGGTGAATGAATGTTCATTGCCCTTGTTATGTCTTCAAATTTAAATGCTTGATCATTGCACTATGCTAGGCATTGATGGTTTCTTTTGCTTAGCTGCAATTGTGTTACCTGAATACTATATTTAATATTGACGTGACTATTGTACAAAAAATTGCAAGGGCGTTCAACAGATAAAATGCCAAATCGTATTGATGACATTTCTAGATTGATTGTTGTATTGAATAGGACAAGAAGAGAGATGATAGTAATGTTCTATTTGTTTGTGGTCCTTATAATTGTGTTGTGGAAAAATGGAGAGACAATTAAAACCACAACCATCAAGTCAATTGTCCAGAAATCGATTGCAATTTGAACACTTGCACCATCTAGTTGGTGATAGTGACATTAATTGCATCGAACGACTGAGGATGGATAGACACACTTTTTCGCGTTCTTTGTAATTTGGTGGAATAATTAGGTGACTTAAATCGCACGAGATATGTAAGCGTTGAAGAAATGGTAGCTATGTTCCTAAATATATTGGGTCATGATGTAAATAATAGGTCAATAAAGTTCAACTTTCCTAGATCAGGCGAAACTATAAGTAGGGGTGTCAAACATGTCGGGTTAAACGGTTACGTGTTTGGTTAAACAGGTGACGGATGAAAAATATGTAAACCCGTACACGGCACCTTTAATAAATGGGTGAAAAATCTCAACACAAATACGACACGTTTAATAAACGGGTAACACAACACAACACGACACGACTGGTTTAATTTAAAAAATATATATATCAACAAATTTTATTACTCCACTTTTTTTATTTTCAATTGTACTTACCTCAAAAAAGAATTTTTTTTTTAGCCAAATCTCATAAAAATCAGACTTGAAGGCTTTAAAAAAAAGGCAAGAGGCCATTGCCTTTTATAGTCAACTCAGCCCTCCCTATCTCCTCTCATTTGTTTTTGAACTACTACTTTATTTTTTTTTTGTATTGATTTCTTTTCTTGCTAATTTTTAAAATAATTATTAACTTATTATTATATTAATTTGATTTAAATGGGTAAATGTGTGATAAACGGTTTGAAATGTCTTACCCGAATACGACCTGTTTATTAAATGTGTTTAGCGTATCAACCCTTTTATCACCCAAACCCGCTTAATTCGTGTCGATTCGTGTCAGTTAATTGTGTCGTGCTGAATTTTGACCACCTTAACTGTAAGCATGCATTTCAATGCTGTGTTGAAGTCAGTTATTAAGTTGCGTTGTCTAGTATTAATGAGACCCAATCTAGTGACTGAGGACCGTACAAATAACAAGTGGCGGTGGTTTAAGATAACAAAACCTTACAATTGTTTTAGTATTATTTTCTTTAACAGTTAGTAGGAGTGTTCTTACAAAACTAGGGGTGTCAAACGTGTCGGGTTAAATGGGTGACAGGTGAAAAACATATAAACCCGTACATGACACGTTTAATAAACGGGTAAAAAATCAAAACACGAAACGTTTAATAAACGGATAACACGACATGACTCATTTAACCCGTTTAATTTTTATAAAATTATTTTATTAAAATTTTAATCATGACCAAAAAATTATTCTATTAAAATTTTAAACTCTATTAATTACTCACAATAATTGTACTCTCTTAATTAAAAGATTTTCAATTGACTAGCACTTGCAAAAACAAGTGAGAAAGTTGAAGGACTAAAGGAAGAGGCTTCAACCTTTTATAGGCATGGGAGGTCTCAGTGCACTGTGCAAACCGATGTGGGATTCAAGCTAAAAATGTGTTTATTGTGCAAACTGCTGACCCAGAAGAGACTATGTAATCTGTTCCCACATCAAGAATTGCTAAGGGTTAAAGGAAAAAATCCTGTACTTAATGGATGGACTCTCATCCACTTGGGAGTTTGGTTTCTTGTATATAATATATTTTAATTCTGATTATTTTTTAAAAAATAATTATAATTATTAATTTATTATTATATTATTATTTTTTTAAACGGGTGATAAACGGATTGATAGGTCTCACCCGAACACGACTCGTTTATTAAACGTGTTTAACGGGTTCACCTGTTTATCACCCGAACACGTTAAGGTCTCACCCAAATCTGTTTAATTCGCAGTTAATCGTGTTAGTTAATCGTATCGTGTCAAATTTTGACAGCCCTATACAAAACCACAATTTCTACGCATACATCTACTACCTAGTGGATGTCGGTTACACAAATGGGGGAAAGGTTCTTAGCTCCATTTAGGGACCAAAGATACTAAGTGCAACAATGGCTGAAAGGGAAGTTCCACCTCGTAATGTTGAGGAACTCTTCAACCTTAGGCATTCAATGGCTAGGAATGTTATAGAACGTTGTTTTCCTTACTCAAAAACCGTTGGGCAATCCTAAGGTCTCCTTGCCACTACCTAATACGCACACACAATCGAATTATTGTTTCATGCTGCTTGTTGCATAATTTGATTATAAATGAAATGACTTTGGACCCAGTGTAAGATGAGTTGCCAGAAGACGGTCAGGGCGATGGCCATGGTGATATAGAGCCAGATGTCATTGACATGATCGACACATCTAATGAATGGTCTACATTTAGAAACCAACTAGCCAACAATATATACAATGA
This sequence comes from Ilex asprella, assembly GCA_023539305.1. Lineage (NCBI taxonomy): Eukaryota > Viridiplantae > Streptophyta > Magnoliopsida > Aquifoliales > Aquifoliaceae > Ilex > Ilex asprella. Next base: position 6,892,846 of record CM042196.1, read on the forward strand.
ATGGTGTGAGAGTAGGGGTGGCTAAATGCTTTACCACTTTTTTAGTAACGGACCAATTAAGTTGAATGTATTTAATTTGGGAGAATTTATGTGAACTATTTGCGTTTTCTTATGATTACTTTACCCAAGTCATATATATTCGTGTGTTTGTCGGTTGTTTAATGGTATTTGGCATTTATGTATATAAGTAGGTCATGTCAAGTTTTGGTGCCAGTAATCAAGTAGAGCATGGTCCACACCGAACATGGACAGTCGCGGAGGATACTTTGTTCATTCAAGCATTGAAAGAACTATGTGTGAATGGATGGAAGTGTTAGAATGACACATTTCGCCCGTGCTATCTTCAAACATTGGAGAATAATTTAAAGGGAGCATTCCCAACGACTGACCTTTAGGCGTCACCACATATTGAGTCGAAGATCAAAGCATGAAAAAAACGGTACAACTCTTTGTTTTCAATGCTAAACACATCCGATTTTAGATGGAATGATCGCGACAAGAAAGTGAATGTGTTTGGTGAAGATATCTAGGTTGAGTTCTTGAAGGTTTTACTGCTAGCTTGTATCCATTAATAATAATAAACCAAGATAACTTGTATATATTATGCCCTATTATTTTTTCTATTGACAACGTAGAAAGACAAGAATTCAAAGGTGATGCGTGGTAGGTCATGGCCAGTGTATGATGATTGAGTCCTTATCTTTGGGAAATATAGGACAACGACTGAGTTTGCCCAAGGACTAAAGGATATAATTGAAGATAATTCAGCTGTTGGGGATGTCCTTGAGGATGCCAATGCTGAGGCTCATCTAACTGGGGGATCAAATGATGTTAGCCACTCTCAAAGTGTAACTTAGGGCAACGAGGGTATGAATGTCACCCCCACAAACATGTAAGACAAAAAAAATAAAATAAAAAATCTAGTGATCTAAGCGATTCAATGATTACAAGTCTTTCTCATATATGTAAGGTATTTGATGATTACATTATTTCAAGCGAGAACCAACTAGCAAGCATTGCACAAAGATTAGGCTACAAACAAGATACATCTACAAGTAGACGTGCCATCCTAGCAAAGTTGTCAAAAATAGATGGCCTTATAATGACAAACCGCCATGAGGCAGCATACAAAATTGTTTCAGATAACATAAAAGTTGACATTTTCTTTAGCTTGCCAATGGAAGAGCGAGCACTTTGGGTTGGTAGCATATTATGACTTGATTTAGATGTTTATCAAGGTCGTATGTAAAGTTACTCGTGCCCTGCTTGTGAACTAATTTTTGGTTGACCCATGTGTCACATTTAATTTAGCAATTTATGTATGATGTGGATCTTTTGGATGTTTGACTTATTAATTAGATGTTTTACTTTAATGTTTTACTTGTATGTTGTTCACTTATTATGTTTTCTTACGTATGTATGGTTATGGATGATGATTTGAAAAAATATATATTTTTTTGTAATTGTTGTGGTATTAGTACACAATGAAGTTACCCGACATGACTGAAGATGAAGTTGATGTCATGCTTGACTTATTAGTTGACTTTAAGAATTGAGAGAAATTACCTATAGCATGCAAATATTCAAAAAGACTGCTTGAAGCACTGTTTACACGTATACAACAAAAGATGCCTAGGTTTCATCTGTCTATGAGTGATATGTTGAGGGTAATCCTTTTTGGGAGCGTCAATATAATAGCACTGCTGATATGTTAAACAGTGACATGTTTGTTTGGGACACACAAACTACGTGTGTTGTTGAAGGCCCAGTGCCTGGTGGTTTGGATTTCATTCAAGTAAGTGATTCCAATTAATTTATTTCACGTTCGTATAGATACAAAGAAATTTATTAGTCATACATGTTGGTAATTTTATGGTTCTATATTTTCACTTTACACATTTATTACAGGATGATGACTTTATTTGTAACTATTGTTTGGATCCTTGTCTAAACTTTTCATTGTTGGAAATTATTTTCAAGAACGATGTACCAACCTCAAGTCGACAATTCATTCATAGCAGTGTTGAATCATGCCCATCAGTAAATTTGATGAGGAAGGAACTGGATGTCATAGTTATTGATGATGCTTGACCTCGTCCTTTGCCATGTAACAAAAATTTCGAATGTTTTTCGAGGTGTATTTACGTTCACTCTAATTAGGTCAATTGAATGTTGCTGCATTTTGTTATGTATTATATAAGGCGGCATTAATTTCACTTGTTTTTATTAACAAATATTCACCACGGTGCCTTATGTTTTGTTGTATTTTTAAACATTGGAGAACATTTATTACAATTACGTATGTTTAATACGTAACTATTAAGTTTTTCTATGAGGATTGTACCAATATGACTGTTGAATTTAGAGCGCTGATGGATGAGCTTAAAATGGTGGAGCAATAAGGTTTGATGGATTTATAGGATACTGATTAAGTCAAACTCTTTGGTGCTTGTTAATTCTGTGTTGGAAGGTTGTGAATGTGCCTAACCATATAAGTCATATTTGGAGCAAATTAAAAGGTTTGTGTTAAAAAGAGGTTTTGTAATCAAGCATGTGTGTAGAAACATGAATTATGTGGCTCTTAGATTGACTAATCAAGCTGTACAAATGAGTTTTTTTTGGAGGACTTTACTATTTCTATCAATATGCCGACATTTTCTTAAGCTTGAATTATTGCAAAATTTGAGGGGATTTCATATACTCAGAACTACGAGAATGGTAGTTTTTTATGACAAGGGGTGAGACGTTTCTCAGCAACCAGAGTTTTTGTGATAGATTGGCATTAGTAAAGTTGCTGCATTGGTTTGTTTTCCCAGTCAAGTGTTGGACATTGGTCTTATATTTTCATTGTTTTGGTTGCTTTATCATATTGTTTTAAGGCATGGTTGTTTGACTTTCTCTCATTATAATCAATTTTTAAGAAATGAATTAAAGTGTTAATTTATTTGAAAAAAAAATTATTAACTTTCCTATTTTTTTTGTATTTTTATTATGTATATGTAAAAAATGTATAATTTTATTAGAATAATCCACCAATTCAAACATAGGTTATGACTGGTTTGAATTGAAATGGATAGAGTCATGAGTAGAATGATGAACTATGACAAAATTATTTTTATAACCTATGAGGCTTACTGAATTATACATTTGTTTCTCAAACAAAGGTTAAGATTAAATATATTCAAAAGTTAAAATTTTAAAGAGAATGAGTGGGTTTAACTTGAATGAGTTAGTACATAAAAAAATATCGTGTCCTATCCAATCCCATTATGCAAACACATCCTTAATACCTTAATCCAAGAACGGACCACTACTAACTCGACCCATTTTCACTCTTTGATCCATCTATCTAGGGGTGTTCAAATTTTCGACTGGCCGCATGTTCCTATCCTACCCGACCCCACCCTACCCTAAAAATCGGCTAACTGCAACAATCGGGTAGGAATGTGAAAGAGTTTTTGTTTTTCCGATTAATCGGGTAGGAATGCGGAATAACCATCTATTTTCGCATTCCTACCCTACCCTACCCGCATTAATTTTGTATTTCATATTGTTTAAATTTAAATTAATTGTTATTATATTTGTGAAACAATTATGGTGGATTGATGTTCATACTTTCTTGTGTTTTATTATAATTGTTGTTGTAGTTATTTTTTATTTTAATATTATTGTTAAATTAGTGGATGTTATTTAATTAAATTATTAAAATAATTTAAAAATTAATAATTATAAAAATATTTATTCGCCTTCCTACCCGATTAATTGGATAGAAATAATAAAATTGTCGGGTAGGATTGGCCAAAAAAATATTCATCCGCAAAGTTTCAAATAAGAATGCCGAAGAACATATTTCACCCCTACATCTACCACATCCATACAAACGTTTTGGGAGCGCTAGTCAGTCAGTCCTCTGTCTTTCAATTTCTCTCTCACGCAGCAGAGATGTGGCCAAGTGCAGAAGGAGGGCCGCCGGAGGTAACTCTAGAGACCTCCATGGGTTCTTTCACAGTTGAGGTATCGTCCTTCCTCTCCTTCACACAAATCTCTCTCACTTTATCTAAATTTATTTAAGTTCGAAAAATTTGTGGAACAGATGTACTATAAGCACGCGCCAAGAACCTGCAGGAACTTCATTGAGCTCTCTCGCAGAGGTTATTATGACAGCGTCAAGTTTCACAGGATCATCAAGGTCTTCTCTTTCTACACAGATAAATGTATATGTGAATTGGGAATATAATGTTGTATTTTTCTTCCAGGAAGTATATGTGAATGTAGTTTGCCCATTGAAGGACTGAAAATTTAAGTTGGACCCCAAACCCTAATGGTTCGTGGATGAAAAAGTAGGAGGGAAAGTGGGAGGGATATATTTGTTTGGAGGAATCTTTGTTTATTTATTTTTATAACTCCAGTGAATCCCTTAAATTTATTTATAATAGAAAATTATTTATATATAAGAGTATAATGGTAAATTAAGTACACGTATTTTTTCTTTCCTTCCGCTTTCCCTCCAATACCAAAGAATGAAAAATTAATTTTTTCAACTTTCTATCCATCATACCAAACACAAAGGAACACAAAGGGGGGAAAGTATTTTTCTTTCCATTAAGAATGGAAAGTGTATTCTTCACACTTTTTTATCGTTCTAATTTTCCATCCCCCGTACCAAATGGACCATAATATAAACACATTATTACTCTGTGTGTGTAGAGGGAATTACTAATTGACATTACTAATTTGTGAATTTTGGTGTAGGATTTCGTTGTGCAAGGTGGGGATCCCACTGGGACTGGAAGGGGTGGAGAATCTATATACGGGTATGCTCTTTTTATTTCATTTTTCGAATTCTTATATGATAAAATGCATCTTATTGTGCTTTTTATATTTCTTTTTGCCTGCAGTTGTTAGTGGTTTTTGCTTATAAAAACTTCTGTGTGGGTACATAGTTGTTTATGGTCAAGAATTGTGGTTTATAAGTCCTATAATTTGATATATGTGTTGATTTTTTAGACTTGGGTTATAGTTTGGGTTGTATATTGGTTGGTCCTTTGCTAATTGACAAGGGGTGCCTGACTTAAAAAGTGTCCCAAATAAGCATTCATTAGGTTGATCGGCCTAAAGTCAATCTTAGGTGATGTTGGGAAGCAAAAGTGGAGGGGCCCATCACTTAAAACTGCCACTGTCCTGGAAATAAGGACTTGGTAGTTCACCTGTGGCTTTTGAAACTATAGCGGGCTATGAAATTATGGGGAGAATTTGCACTATAAACTAATGAAGTTCTTTTACCCTTGAAGTATAAGAAGGTAACAACTGCCTATAAAAGATGCTAATGTAACTAGTGAATCTAGTGATGCTAGAAAATAAATGGGTGCTAGAGTGTAAATTGCCAGGCTACGGAACAATGAAAGCAACTATAAGTACTAGAAAAATAACAAAAATAGAATTTAATTGGTCACGAGGCCCTACAAGCTCATGGTTCAAGGCTGAGGTATCAACCATTAACTCAGAGGATTTTGAGATATATCAGTCAAGCAATACGACCTAGCAAAAGAAATTGTACATGGCGAGAAATTCAAGCCATATAGTGGTGTTGTGGAATGGTATCGGCCTATTTGGTGACAATCAATTGGCGACTCGAGTTTGACTCGCAGATGTCTCAGTTGACTCGGCTGAGTCGTGTAAGACTCGCAGTTGTCACGTAACGTGCAACAATATCGTCTCGGAAGATGCCGAGTCGAATAAGACTCAACCGACTTGTATTAGTCGATACTTTGAACCTTGTACAAGCCACAAAAATAAACAATAAATGAAGCGATTTCTTGTGTGGTGGCAAGAACATCTCTATCATCAATTTTTTTGTGTACTTATACTTGCGGGGAATTAACCGATAATGATTTATTATAACTTTTCTTTCTTCAAGATTTCACCATGCCTTTTTTTAAAAGGCTTGTTGCCCTAATTGAAAGATTAGAACAACTTACGGTTGATTTATGTACTTTTGAGGTCACTCCACACATTATCAATTGGTTTTGAGTTGATGCTCTAACATGTTTTGTACACAACTTAGAATTGACAAGTGTCTCTACTGCTCCCCCCCCTTTTTTTTTTTTGGTGATTTCACATATGACTTTACCTATATTTGCATGGGCCAACTCCATAGCTTCATATGTAGACAAACTCCTTGTAGCAAGTTCTTCTAATCGAAGATAATCTTTTGGGGTATAATGATTACACCCAAAATTTTAATACTAAATCAGCCAGAAAGGGGGTCACAAGTCTTTTGTCTGCGTATAATTACATAGAATTGGCTTATGTCATATTTGGTTCCTATGCAAACCACTCCTACTTATTGAGGGACATAAGATATTAGTGTCGTTGTCAAAATTTGCATGAAGGACAAGTGGAGGAATCTGGAAGGCAAAAGTTTAGCGTTGGTTACTATTAATAAACGGAATGGAGAGGGGAGGGGGGAAGGAGGGGTTTGGTGTCCACTTTCATAATATTTCTGTTTTCTTCAATCCTTAACTCTCTCTCTCTCTCTCTCTCTAACTGCACTTAACTAGCTATAGCCAGTGTAGGTTTATTTTTCTTGGTCTTTTCCCACCCCTATTTCTCCTCTCCTATCCCTATTCCACTCATTTGAAATCATGCACACGGGTGCCATTTGCAGGGTCTTATAGCAACTGGAAAGAGGCAACAGAGCAAAGTGCTCCAGCAACCACATAAGAAACCCTCTATTTCATTGGCCTTTTCTGTTGTACCTATAAGGTCTCGATGGCAATATGATGTTGTACCTTTGGTATTTGTTGAGTACTCTTTTTAAGGACCTTTAGTAGACTAATTTACCTTTGTAGCACCTTTACATGTTCCATTTTGTTCCCATTTACATTTTCTTAGAGTATAGAAGAACTTCATCAAATCAATGGCTACATAAGGGAAGTAATGTGGTCAACTTTAACCCAGGACGTCACCACCAATGACTAATCTTACTGCAACACGTCACTATAAAATATTTTACCAAATTTTGACATGACAAATGCTGATTATACCACAGATTATATTTAAAAAGCACACGTCAAATCGTCAGGACGCAATTTCAAGGAGTCTGTCTACAATTCCAAGTGGCTTGTTGTATCAGACTATGATCCCCATCACTTGTCTTATGAGTAGTCTGACTCGTCATATGGGCATATCAAGGACACCAAGTCGAATCTCTGTTCTATTGTTCTCTTTCCAACCCCCCCCCTCCCCCCCAAAAAAAAAAATACACACACACAAAATGCATGGCCAACTGTTGCATCTGCCAAAGACAGAGATCATTATGTTAGAGAGACTTGTGAATGAATCCCATTGCTTGTGCAACCAATTAGCCATTGTAACCCACTAAAAACTGAAAGAGAGCAGTTTTGGGTGGGGCACACAATTTCTTTATCATTTCCCACCTATTGTGGAATCAATCAATTGCATGTGAGCCTTTTCATATTGACTAGTTTCAATAATACTCAAGTTTGGATTGCAACTGTTCATACAATCAGATCAAAATCGTGTAATAAGATATTCTGTTACTATTATTATACCGTAGTTTGCATAAGACATTATTTCTTTAATCTATGCATTGAAGAAAATGGAGGTCTTCTGATTTCAGATATTTGATTTTTGACTGACGGTTGTTCTCTTAATTGTTACAGTCCAAAATTTGAGGATGAAATAAACCCACAGTTAAAGCATACTGGAGCTGGTATTATGTCCATGGCAAATGCGGGCCCTAATACAAATGGAAGCCAGTTCTTTATTACCTTGGCACCAGCACAATCACTGGATGGTAATATATGATTTTACTCTGTTACAATTGGATTTTGATGTTTAGTCTCTTGAAAATACTGTTCAGTTATATGAACTTGTATGTATGTATTGAAAAGAATCCAGTATTAGTAAAAGAGAATTTTATGCTGTTGGGCAGGCATCTTGCATGTACATTCGTCTTAAGTTCACTTGTATCATAGTCGGCCTACTAATGGAGAGGCTACCATGGTTTCAGGATTGTATCTAGGATGTGTTAAGCTAAATCAGCCTGATTGGAGGCCGTACATCATTATCTGCGGTGTGGGGCGTTCGAGTTTGGACTTGAATGCATGATTGTTTTATTATTCACTCTGATTCCTACTTTTTGCGTCAGCACACTGAGCTTCTTCATTTTTCTTGCATGAGTTTGTTGACACAGGTTATTAAAGGGAGTCAATCGAGTTGACGTAAATTACTAGGAAGAGATTCCATCGATTCGTTCTTTCTTTAGGTATCAATAGCAATAAACATTTTTCCATTAGGTCACAAATTATCAGTTTTTATCGACCACGACCGATAGAAACCAGGTGAGCTACTGCTTTTAACCCTATTTGGATAGCTGTGCAGACATTTAGGACTTTGACACGTCTTCAATAGTGAACTGTGGTTGCGTAGAACTCCTCTTCCATGAATACAAACTCCCAATGCATTCACCACATGCCCTAGCATAGGCTTCTTGCAGGAACATCCACAAGAAATCCAATGCACCTGGCAAGATCTCCTCGATTAGTAGCAGTATCAAAGCTACTCTTTCATTCCCATGGAAAATTCAGCCATTTTTGTAGACTGACTATCAGTCAATTCATAAACACGTAGAATCCCATGTTCACCTGAGGCCTCGCCACTGATCTCATCAACTTGAAAATTCATATAAAAGTTGCTAAGTCTCCGTTCTAATGACATCTCTGAGTGTTTTGGGGAATCCTTTCTCCCTTTATAGCTGCAGAAGTTTTAGTTTATTTATCTCCAAAATGTAGAAGTCTTTATTTAGACCATGCATGTTGGGTTGTCATACGGTATGTCATCCTTTCATATATGTTTGTAATAATAGAAGATTGTAATCAATGCATAATTTACAAATAAACATCCAAGTTTGTTTTGGGAATTATTCCGAAAAAGCTATTTTTACTTGCAGAATTCAAATTTTCTTTTGTCATCCTTGTGTTTCTTGAAGCAATTATTTGGTATGAGAATGGCAAGTTTGGCTGTCCCAGATCTTCTTTTTGATCCTCATCAGTAATCATCCTTGGCTGATGTTTGTTTTTCATTGTGTTTTTTTGTTTTCTAGGAAAGCACACTATATTTGGAAGAGTATGTAAAGGAATGGAAATCATCAAGAGACTTGGTAGTGTTCAAACTGATAACACAGACAGGTAGTTCTCTTCCATATTATTGGGTATTATTAAGGGCTTTCAACCTAGAATGAAAGGTCACCTTGCTGTCAGATATAGTTCAGTTGGGTGGAATTGATACCCTATGCTTATTGACTCCTACAAGAGACACGGAAATCCACTTACCCTTGTCTAAGAATACTGGGTCATTAAGTGGAGTTGCTGAATCACCTGGACCACCTGTTGCATTTTAGCTGAGATTTACTTCAAATTCAATTGATGGAATCATTAATCATAACAAAATTAGTTTGGGACCTCGTTTACAACGTATTGTACTCTGCCCTGAACTGAATGTATCTTGCCAAATTAGGTCCATCATTCAACTTTAACCAAGAACTGAACTTTGGGTGAGATTTTAATGAGATTAGGTGCAGACCTAGAACACCCATTGAATGTTTCAAACTAGTCTTCTCGCCCACCCCACCCCACGCCACCCCACCCCACAGTAGTGAAAGCTTTGGTTTTGTACAATTCATTTCACTTTGTTTGAGATGCAAATCAGAAACTTGGTTTAATGTTTTCCTTTATTTGTTCAGACCCATCCACGACGTGAAGATACTGCGGACAATAGTCAAAGATTGATATCCTGTAACTGCTTCAAATGATGTCTGTTTTTGCAGCTGAAATGATCGTACGCCTGGGGAGGTGTTATATATGCTCTATTTAGAATGTGGTAGACTCTTGTTGGGTTTGCTTGTACTTCCAACATGGGAAATCCATACTGAAACTGAAAGAATGTATCTTTATGAACACGGCCATCTAACAAAGTTGGGTTTCTGTTTTATGCTTGTTTTATTTTTATTGGAATTATTTTGTCGTCGTTTTTGTCTCTGTTTTGTGTTACTTGTCCCGTTTCTCATAGTAATTTTAAGGAAGGTTTATGTGAATTTCATCAGACTGACCGTGGAGAGAGAGAACCACTCCCAACACCATCTCACTTCCTATGGGATTTCATTTCCCTTCGAAAGTTGAGGCAACAAGGCAGTTCTTGTAATTGCCCATTGGTGTCATTCTGGTGATATTTCGGGTTTTCGGACTAGACCCGGCAGAGCCTGTGATATATCATCCTGCCCGAGGATGCAATTAAATTACATTCTATGCTTGGATGATGATTACTTACTATGTATGCTGTAAGAAAAATTGGGTGTAACCGTTCACTAATAGTTAAACAAGTTAGTCAATAGGTTTAATTAAAACTCATAACCATTCAATTATGTCATGCATAATTATCTTCATTATAGGAAGTAGATATTATTTTATCGTGTTACTCAATGTCAACTGTCAGTTCAATAAAGGATTTGCAGTCTCTCATCTTACCACTTCGTCATGCCGCCAAAAGGATACAAAGATGCAAAATTTCCTATCCGTTGGATTACTGCACTTTTGTTTTGTTGTATTGCATTATGAATCCTGTTTTTCTTAATATTTCCCTAAAAAACAATCCTTTCCCCTATTTTTTGATTGGATTTGATCTACACCTTCGATTTATTGTATAGTATCTCAAAATAGATAATGCCTAAAAAATTCTAGCACTTTTCTATTGAAAAATTCAATGCGGATTTTCGATCACAAAGTCAAAATTTATGACAAATTTGAACCATTAACTGTTGTTTGTTGACTGCGTTGACAAGGTATAATTGTTACACGTAATACTTACGTTGTTGTAAGTTTGGGAAGGGGTTTCAGATTGCCCTCATATAAGGTCAGATCGGAGGACAATAGAAAGGAAGCCCTGCTCCAACCCTTTTGGAGAGAGGGCTTAAAAGTCCACCACAAAGTTGTGGTACCAAAAAGATATTTTTTGGTACCAAGGGTAGCTCCGTCCCCAGTACGTATACATGAATAATGGCAAGAAGAAAAACTACTCTTCTTACCACTCCTTATTAAAAAGTGGGGTCCTCTCTTCAAAACCTAAAAGAGTTAACTTATACTCGGTTCTTATTGTTGTTAAACTCTCTTGAAGAGAATCTATCGAGGTTTTTGGCTCGCAATAAAATTAGGGTCCCGATTGAGCAACTAGTAATCCTATCTATCTACCTCTCTAAACACAATATCTTGAGTACTTATGATTAATTTAACTATTATTATTATTTTCAAATTTAGAAAAGTTAATTTGTTTCAATCAATTCTATCACGTTGACCAGGTGATGACTCATTTGATTTTTATTTTAGAAATCAGTCATTTTCACTTTTTCACTCAAAACTTTTAATGTCAAAGGTCAGTTTTTTCGAAAGGCGGATGTGATGGGATGGGATGGGATGAATTGGATTTGGGTGGGATGTAGATATGGTGGAATGCTTGGATGGAGTCAGGGTGGGAGAGGGGATATTTAGCAACTGGACGTTCAGAACATGACTCAATAAAAAAGGGACCATTCGGTTAGTGGTCCAGGGGATGTGTAATGTTCCGTTTAGGGTTTTTCTTGTCTATTATGAGATTAGTAATCATAGTTCAATTCACATATATTCTTGTTGTTTTTATTGACAGCTGTATAGTGTAATTTAGATTATGGCTTAAGTCGACTTTCAAGAGCACATGTGATTTTCCACCACTTGGACCCTTTTTCTCACCGGTTCAAACAATTATAGTCATATCCAGGTAGGGCTGTTAATCAAGTCAAGATTGAACACTATTTTAAGCTCGTTTAAGAGTAAATAGTTAAACGAGCCAGCTCGTTTATGTATAAATTAAGCTCGACAAAGGCTCGACAAGGGTTCGATTAACACCCCTACACCCAGGAAAGGAGTTCCACTCTTAACATTGTAACATTTTTTTTCTTATTACTAGTGATGCATCACGTGCGTTACATGTTCAAATTTTTGTTGAAATATTTAATAAAATACATTAAAAAATATAATTCTGAATTAAATTAGATATTATCTCATATTTATAATACTTAAATTATTTGTATTCTATTCATAATTATAAAAATTCAATGGACTCATTTTTTATGACTCTTTTATTCAAGCTACCAAGCAGTAAGAGTTATAATTTTTTTTTCTCATTTTTCTTTATACTTTGTGCCTCAGTAAATTTTTATCAAATTACTTTGATTGTAAATGAAGAGAAAAGATAAATATAACAGTTTTTGGGTATTGAAGATGATATTATATCAATGAAATTGTTAACATATATTAATATTATGATTTTAGGAAAAAAATAATTTTATTTTTATATATCATGTTAAGCATAACATGACCATTTAAAAGTTTTGCAAAGATAGAAAGATTTACACGATATATTAGAGATTAATTTGTTATTTAAATACAGAGGGATATAATAATTTTTTTTTTGGGTAAACATTGATAGTACGGAAGAATTTTATTGGTTAGAATTAAATTATACTTAATTAGAGGGATATAATATTAATTTATATATTTAAATACAAAAGACTTGTTAGTCTTTATAGTTTTTTATAAAGAGAAAATAGTAAATAAAAAATTTTCATGTTAAAATATTTTTTTTAGTAGTATAAATGAAAATAGGCTAATTGACAGTTATTGAATATAATGAATAACCACCGTTGGTCTTAAAATGTTCCTTTAAAAATAAGTATAAATAGGACTAGAAAATCGAAAAAAAAAATGGGTGGGTTTGTAACTAAAACTCATGTTATATTTAGCCCTTTGAATTCGTGGCATACATGAGATTTATAATCTATAATTTTATTTTACATATTATTTGGGAAATTAGAGAATTATAAAAAGTTATAGGGTGATACAAGTTATTTTTAAAATTAATTTAAATAAAGAGTGATTAATTAAAAATAAATCAAAATTATGTAAATTAAAGAGAGGCGAGGCGAGGCTGCTCAACGCCTCTCACTCACCAATCACCATACCATAGATTACCTCCTGAAGTCTTTCTTAACTTATTCTCTCTCTTCACCATCGAACACATTCGTAGTGTTCGATTCCTCTTACCGATACGTATAATTGTTCTTCAATTTCGCACCTTTGAATTTGCAGACATGGCGATGACAATCGAAGGTACAACTCTCTCTCTCTCTCTCACCTTGACTCTGAATTCAATTCCCATTTTTTTCAATCACGTCCTTTCAGTTGCTGTGTAAAAAATTGAGTAGATTAAACGTTCTTATGATTTATTTGTATTGTTAATTGTCCATGCTCGCTCAATTGGGATCAAAATTTTCATTGCGTAGCATCTTGAATATGTCAATTCAATTCTTGTGGCTTTAGATTAGCAAAAATCTAGGTTTTAGTTTATCGCGTTATCAAGTGAATCCCCAAGTCATAGAGCAAGGCAAAGAGACAGCAACTATAATCTGGGAAGCTTGTCAATTCTGTGTAATTACTTGGGGAGCGTTTGTTTATATATTCTCAATTACAAATTGGGTTTCACTTGGGGGGAAAAGAACTACTCTTTTGAATTTTTCGTTTTAGAAATACTAACTGAAATTCCATATCTAGTTAATAGAAGTTTTGAAGATTTTGAATCAAAATGTTCATGATAAATTATTATTAGTCTATAGGGAACCATGCTAGAGACAACATTTATTTATTCCTTTTCTTGTGTGTATTGAAGAAGAATGTAGCTGCAGAACACACTAAAGAAGTGCAGCAGTGAGTACAGACCATATGGTGCAGCTGCAGCATAGAAGAAGAAAGCTCAGTCAGTTGAGTTAGTTGGGCTGAGCTGGAAAATTAGTTATTAGCAATTAGTTAGAGATAGATAGGAGTTTGTTATTTATCTTCGTGTAATGGAAGAGCTTAGGTGATGCACATTGTATATAAATACATGATGTAATTGTTCACAGAAAAGCAATGAGAATAAATCTTCTGTTCTCTCAATTCTGAAAACTCTTCTTCTCCATTTCTTAACAGTGTGCAAGGATTGCTACATCAAACTTCGTCTTCATCCGAAAATATTGTAGCTCTATTTTAGGTTCATGTTCCAACTCCCATCTTCTCTTGGCAGTTCCTGCATTAAGATTATTAGCAATTTGCCAGAGACTAAGTAGTTTTATGTGCTCATCCATTGTTATTTGTTTATTTATTTTTCATTAAGTGATTCCTTTCTGGGAAATTACGTAATTCCCTTGTTGTACCCATGGACTGTTAAACCAGAGGGAAATTGGGCACCATGATTAACCGTTTAATTGAGATAAATCCAAAAGGGAATTGGTTCCTCCAATTAGCTACATTTTTGTTAGAATTTTTGCTTTATATCTATGTTGACTATTTCATATTTGATCTCATTTTTACTGTGTGGTATTAATTGTTTTCTGTTCTGCTGCTGTGGTATTGCTGAACTGTTGCTGCTTCGCCTGTCCTCTGCAGTGTAAGTTGGGAAGACAAGTGTTGACTTTATATTTGATTTGTGTTGATTCTTAATTTAAAATTCTGATAAAACATGTGAATATGCAGGCTTGCCGGGCTTGCTTTTATGTTTTCATCCAGCATCCTGCTACAGATCCTGGTAGGTTTTGCTGTCACAGTTATTCTTTGTTTGATGATTCTGCATTGTTGTCAGTCATCAAGATGAATATCTTCAGATCTTGCATGACTTGAAGTCCATAGAGAGAGTTTTGTACTTTACATTTGTGAACAAACCCAACCTCTGTTGGACTGTACGAATAAAGATTTTGCAAGTGGAGTTTAAGTTCAAGTTCAGTTTCAGCTTGAGCTACTCTTAATTCAGTTGGCCAATTTCTGGGACTTTAGCGATTGGCTCGGCTCTCTTTACTCATTAGAAATAAGAAAACAAAAACAAAGAAAAAGGCCTGTTAGAGTGGGTCAAGTGAGCCTTTAGGCATGACAACGACTTGGCAGGTGTTGTCTAATATTCACTGTTTTATGTGCTTTTTCTGCTTTGCAGGCCTGTGCAATATATAACAACTGGTGGCCAATGTTGTCAGGTTCGTGGGCATACTGCAAGATGTTCTGTATCACTTTGACTTAGGTTTGCATTCGTAAGGTTGCTTATTGAAAAAAATTACTTGTTCCTGCAGCTCTCATGTATGTTCTGGTGCCGATGCCTTGTATGTTCTTTGGTGGTGGGTCCACTCAATTCTTAATCATTCGGGATGGTGGTGGGTGAGTATATCATCACTCAAAGCATTGTTTTTATCTTTGTCATATCAGTTACCAAAAGAAATAAAATTATTCATTTGCGCTTTGAGAAAGCGTGTTCGCAAGCAGCTCAAAATGTGTAGGTACTGGGGTGGGAACACCATGACATTGGTTTTGGTATGGAAGTGGACCACGGATTTACTTCATGGTCCAAATCTGTTTAACAGATTTCAAACACAAAGTCCTATATGCATTTCCAGAATAGGAATAGAGACACACACCCTGCCTTACTTGAAATTTCCAGTTTTCTTTATGCATTATTTCAAATAAGTCAAAATGAGTAGTCCCTGTACTCAGATGTGGTTCCAACCCAGCCAAAGGTATATAGAAGAAAATTTGGTTACCTAAACAAATTCACTCCTGTCAATGACACACCATTAGCCCAAAATGTATGAAGCATTGGTTTTGGAACAATGACATTTTTTTTGGTACATTTTTTTTTTACCGTGCCTGTTACAAACTCATTCCACAAGCATTCCCATTCAAAGAAAAGAGGAATGCATTTTGGCACTTTAGAATGTTTGGCTTTTATGCATACCTATTGTATCGTCTAGGAAGCACGGATACTTTCAGGAGGGGTGCTGTGATAGTGTTGGACATATGTCCGACATGGGCACGGCCGGAAATGTGTCTGACACGGCTAGAAGTGTCCTTAATAGTGAATTCAGTTGGACACGAATAGAATACGGTCAGGACACATGCCAGGAATTTTTTATCAAAAAAAACAACTTTTAACTATTAAAAGGAGTGTGATTTTTAACATATTTTTGTTATATAATTTATATACTATGCTCTTAGTTGCTATTTATGGTGCCTCTTGGTAGGTAGTTTAAAGAAAAATTCTCTTTTTAGTATGCAATGATGGTTGATGAAAATGGTTGTTTTAATAAAAAAAATAATATTTGCTAGGTCTTATTATTAAAATTTTTATAATATATGCTTTATTTTTAATACTGGTCATAACCCAGGCCTGAAAACACTATAAAATATAAAATTTGAGCACCAAAAAAATCGATCACACTATATTAAATTTTTTCAACATATATATACTATTGTATATGAATAATTTTTGAAATAAAAATTATATTAACTATAAATTAGTCAAATATTAAATGATTAAATATATGATAGAAATGAGCGATGTGATATTTTTAGGGAGAAAAGGTGTGATAGAAATGAGTGATATAATGTCTTTAGGGAGAAAAAATATGTAGGGGATAAAAATTCAAGTTGCTATGTATTTTATTATATAAATATTTTAACATGTGTATACTATTATATATGAATAATGTTTGAAATAAAAATTATATTAACTACAAATTAAACAAATATTAAATGATTAAACATACGATAAAAATGAGTGATGTGATATTTTTAGGAGGAAAATATATAAATGATTAAACATGTGATAGAAATGAGTGATGTGATATTTTTAGGGGAAATAATATATAGAGGATAAAAATTCAAATTGCTATGTGTTTTATTATATAGATATTACAACTCTATTATTATTTAAAAAATATATTATATTATTTTAATAGCCATATCCTTACCGTACCCGTATCCTATATTTTTGAATTTTGTCGTATTCCCATGTCCGTATCCGTGTTTGCTAAGGTATCGTTAATGGTGTATTGTGCCAATGGGAAAATTTCTACTTTGCTTGGACATCATATATTCATACTAGTTATAGCTCGTGCCTAAAGACACGATAGAACATAAAATTTGAGTCCCTAAAAAATTAATATCACTATATTAAATAATAATTTGTATTTCCTTCATTTCTTTGATTACATCATTCAAAAATTTTTTTTACCCATTATTTTGTTACAAATATTGACAAAATTTTCTTAACTTGTATATCATATCATGTATGGATAATGTATGAAATAAAAATTATGTTGAGCAATAAATTAATAAAATATTAAATGATTGAACATGCGATAAAAATGAGTGATGTGATGATTTTGGGGGAAAAAATGTGTAAGAGATAAAATTCAACTTCCTATATGATTTATTATATAGATACACATTTTAAGGAATTTTAGATACTTGTCCCTATTACAAAGTTTTGTGTTTTGATGAGTTTGATGCTTCTACATGTACCCTCACCCAAAAGGGGCCAAAACAAACTTGATTGCAAAGCCATGTTATGTTACCTTGTAATTCTGTGATTCTTCATGCTTACTGTTAAGTTTAGAGAATTAACACAATATTAGAGAGAAACAGAGAGGAGTTAAAACTTAACATACCCCTCACAAATCACTTATGTTTATATTTAACTCATAATAATACAAAAGACATATACACTCTCTAATATTTACACATATTACCCTAATACTCTTAACACTCCCCCTCAAGATGGACTATATATATCATATAATTCAAGTTTGGAATAAATTGTTGTAAGACGTGTACGACTCAATGCTTTGATAAACATATCTGTAATATGATCTTCAGATTTCACAAATGGAGTCGTAATCTCTTCAGCTGTTATCTTGTCACGAATAAAGTGACAATTAACCTCAATATGTTTGGTTCTCTCGTGAAACACTAGATTAGCAGCGATATGGATGCCTGGCTGTCACATAACAACTGTAAAGGAGGTTGAACTGAAAATCCAATTTCATGGAAGAAGTGTAGTAGTCAAGTCAACTCACTCGTCGTATGCGCCTTTGTCCTATACTCAGTCTCAACACTGGATCTCGCTACTACGAGTTGTTTCTTACTTTTTCATGAGAAAACGTTACCGCCTAAGAAAGTACAATAACCAGTGGTTAATCTCCGATCAGAAAGAGATCTAACCCAATCAGCATATGAGAATTCTTCCACTCTTAGATGTCCATTGAATCAATATAATAATCCAAAGTCAGAAGCACGTTTGAGATATCGTAGAATGAGTAACTGCCTCCCAATGTGGTATTCTTGGAGACCCTATAAACTGACTTACTATACTGATTGCATAAGAAATATCCGGTTGAGTAATAGTGAGATAATTGAGCTTTTCAACCAATCTGCGATACAAACCTGGATTCTCATACAGTGTACCATCATCTATCAACAGTTTCTGATTCGGATCTATAGGAACATCAATCGGTTTGCCACCCAGCAAACCTGCTTCCTTTAGCATGTCAAGTACATATTTCCTCTAGGATAAACAGATAACTTGTTTAGATCAAACCACCTCAATTAAGTTTTTCCAAATCCTTAGTATGGAATCGGTCTTGCAGGAAGATTTTTAATTTGGCAATCCCCTCATAATCATTTCCAGTAATCACAATATCATCGATATAGACCACCAATGAAACATATCCGATATTCGTCTGTCTATGAAAAATAGAACGGTTTGTCTGACATCGAAGAAGACCAAACTCTAAAATTATATTTGAAAACTTACCAAATCATGCCCTCAGTAACTTCTTCAAACCATACAAAGATTTCTTTAATTGACATATACTCTTACTCTACTCTCCCTGAGCAGTAAACCCAAGTGGCTACTCCATGTAGACCTCTTCAACCAAGTCACCATGTAAAAAGACATTCTTGACATCTAACTGAAACAAGAGCCAATCAAGATTAGCAGCTAAAAAAATCAAGATACAGACAGAGAAAATTTTGGCAACATGAGATAAAGTCTTCTTATAATCAACACCATAGGTCTGAATAAAATCCTTTGCAACAAGCCAGACTTTGAGACGCTCCACAGAACCATTCAGATAAAATTTAATAGTATACACCAAACGACAACGAACAGCTCGTTTACCAGGAGGTAAAGGAACGAGATTCCAAGTCCAATTATGATGTAAGACAACCATATCCTCCTCCATAGTTTTCCTTCAACCCGGATCAAATAACGCATCCTATAAGTTCTTAGGGATAGAGATAGTAGATAATTGAAAGATAAAATAAGAGAAGACGGGAGACAAGACATTATATGAAACAAAATGAGTAATGTGATGATTAGTAACATACGAACAAGTACTTTTTGGGAGAACAATAGGTAAATAGTCTAAATTACCTGATGTACCAGAATCAGCGGACGGCAAGGAAGACGGTACGGGCACCTCAGTTGATGGGCGAGGACAACGAGAGTATACACGAAGAGGTAAAATAAGTGGTAACATAGTAGGCAACGAAATATTTGATGGTGAGGGAAGAGATAGTGGTACAAGAGACGACCCAAAGTCTAGATCCAAAGGCCTTGCAAGTGCCAGAAAATATGTAACAGATTCCTTAAACGTGACATCGACACTAGTAAAATATCGTCGTAGGGGAGGACTAAAGCAACGATACCCTTTTTGTGTGCGGGAGTATCTAAGAAATACGCATTTAGTAGTCCGAGGGTTAAGTTTATCAAACTCAGGGCCCAAGTTGTGATCATAACATACACACCAAAAAATCTTAGGAGTTAAGAAAAATAATGGCTTACCAGAAAAAATAATAGAATATGGATTTTGCCCATTTGACACAGAAGATGACAGACGATTAATAAGATGACAAGCAGTGAGAACAACATCACTCCAAATATATCGAAAAATACTCATCTGGAATAACAATGCACGAGTGACTTCCAACAAATGACTGTTCTTGCGTTTAGCAATACCATTCTGTGGAGAGGTGTAAACACAAGATGTCTTATGAATAATGTCAGTTTTACTAAGATAAACTGAAAAAAAATCAGATTCATATTCCGAGCATTATCAGAATGTAAAATATGTACAACTATACTGAATTTTTATTTTCTTGCGAAAGGTCTCAAATATAGAGAATAATTCAGAACTGACTTTCATCAGAAACAACCATGTTACACGAGAATAATCATCTACAAATGACACAAAATAAGGATATTTATTAGATGAAATATTTTTTATTGGACCCTATACATCAGAATTTACTAACTCAAATGGAATAGACACACGATTATTGACTCTAGACTGAAAGGACACGCGGTAATGTTTACTAAGTTGACAAGTTTCATAAGACACAGACGAAACAAAACTAAGATTGAGAACTTGGTGCTTTAGATTCTGGAGAGAGGCATGTCCAATACGACAATGCTATTAAAAAGGAGATAACGAGGTCTGTAAAGCCTGAGTAGGTGAATCAATGTCAAAATAATATACGCCACCAGCTTCATGCCCCGTACCAATTTTTCTCTTCGTCTTGAGATCTTGAAATACACAATAAGAGGAATAAAAAGTTACGGAACTATAGAGAGGACGGGTAATCTTGCTAATGGAAAGTAAACTAAAAAGAAATTGAGGAACAAATAACACAGAGAATAAGAACATATCAGGACTCAAGTGAGTAATCTCGAAACCTAAAACTTTAGAGCAAGTACCATTAGTAAAAGTAACATTATGTGTGGAAGTAGTATACTTATAACTAGATAAAAACACGTGACGCACCAGTCATGTGGTCAGAAGCGCCAGAGTCTATGATCCAAGGACTGCGAATGGAGGACAATAAACAAGTGGAAGCGGTACCTGACTGAGCAAAAATAGCAGCGGAGGAAAATGGAACAACCTGTTGCTGGGACAAGAATTGAGCATACTCCTGTTGTGTAATAGTAACCGACCTAGAGTTTGGTGGAGCTGACTGAAGTATAGAAGCAACAACCGAGGTGTCACCCTGATAAGAAACCCGATTAGAAGCACCAAAAGGTTTTTCATGTAAATCCCAACAGAAATCAACAGTGTGCTCTCCACAACCACAGTAAGTACAAGAACGAGGTCCATTACGACCCCCACGACCACCCGTACGACCTCTTATACGACTTCTCTGACTTCCATGACCTCCACGATTATCACGTCCATCTCGATGACCATCGTTGTGGCCACTAGGAACCACTATAGCTGAACGATTAGTGAAAATACCATGATCAATACCCGAAGAACTAGTAGACAAAAGAGCACGCTGTAAATGGGAGAAAACCTCAAGTAGAGAGGGAAGACTGGAGCTACCCAAAATCTGAGAGGTTCAAATCCTCATGTTGCTTCTGCCAAACCGCTGCATCAGTAGTGAATGGATGGTAGAGTTTCAACTCCTCACAAACTCCCCAAATATGAGAGTAATAATCCTCAAGATTTAGAGTACGCTGCTCCAGGCGAAAATACTATTTGCACACCTCATAAGCACCGGTAAAATTACTTGTACCTGAATACATAGTGACCAAGTAATCCTATATATCTTTGGCAGTATCAAGATAGAGCATAGTAGAGGTAATATTGGGCTCAATACTATTCAATAGTAAAGAGATAATTTGAGCATCCTCTTGTTCCCACTGATCATACCCAAGAGTATCCTCCTTTGGTTTGGGATTCACCAAATATTTATTAATTCCTTTACCTCTAAGAAAGACTTGAACAGATCGTGACCACAAAATATATTTGGTCCCATTGAGCTTAACAGAAGTTATGAGACCATTAACGAGAATCGCGGGAGCAGAGGTGGGTGACAATGATGGAATAAGAGAGGTAGTATTTTTCTTGGGTTCCATAGTATGGCGAACAGTAAAAAGGACTTACTGGGCTGCTGAACCGGACAAGGGGAGTCCACTGGACTGTTGAACCGAACAGGGAGAGCTCGCTGGACTGCTGAATCGGACTGTTGAACCCGTTGGACGTCTGAACAAAATAAGAAAAGTCCACTGGACCTGTGTAAAACTGATTGAATTGAGATTGACCGGTGAAAAAACTCATTGAACTGGGGTTGAACCAGTCTAGTCTGAAGGCTACTGGATTTGGGCCGAGTCTCCTGGATCTGGATTCGGGTCTGACTCTGGATCTAGATATGGGTTGGACCTGGGCTAGGCTTGGATCTAGATTTGGATCTGTCATCCAAACTTGCAACGGACCTAGTTCGAGTGGTCGTCTTCTTCACTAACAAACCCTAATGCTCCTTCAACGTTGATGGCGATGAACAGAACACCAACCAGCAACCACACCAAAAAACACTAGTTGACGGTGCCAAGAACAACCAGCGATTAAACCACCGACGCATAACCATAAGCCATCACACCACTGTGAAGAAGTCGACACGAAGCCACCAAAGCAGAACCAGAAGCCACCACACCACCACGAAGTAGAACTAGAAGCCACCAATGTCGACCACACCAGTCGACGGTGCCAAGAACAACCAGCAACTACCACCACCACCAGACGAGACCGCGATGAACAACACCACACAATCGTGAACTCCGACAGTAGTCACACAACCGCGAACCAGAAGAGTTAATATTTGTATTGTTTTGGCTCTGATACCATGTTAAGTTGAGAGAATTAACACAATATTAGAGAGAAAAAGAGAGGGGTCAAAACTTAACCTATCTCTCACAAATCACTTGTATTTATAATTTACTCATAATAAATACAAAAGACGTATACACCCTCTAATATTTACACATAATATCTTAATACTGTTAACCCTAATATATGTACATCTTTATTACTGCAGCTGGATAGACGCGGCTAAGTTCTTAACAGGGGCATCGGCTGTGGGAAGTATAGCGATTCCCATCATTCTCAGGCATGCAGATTTGATTGGGACTCAAGCCATGTTTATTGAATTTACTTCCTTCATCATATTCGTCTTCACTGTTCTGTGTTTTCATCGTGCTAGCCTCGAAGATGAGTGGTAATGAAATATCAAGTGTATTACTTTTGTAAGTTCAATTCTTAAAATAAGATTATCAGGGAAAGTAGAATAGCGAAAAGGAAAAGGAAAACTCCACTTGCAAAGCTACAAAATTTATCTAATCTAGAATTTGACAGAATGTCTGAGTTGTTGTGTAAATGCTCATTTTTCGGTTGTAGCTTGACGATTGAACCTGAAGAAACTCTTGTCAAGTTGCATATGCATACTACGTATAATCTGCTAGGATATTTGTTTATTTTCGTGTTTGATACAGATTATGCAGTTAATGCTTGTTATTGTGAGCATTGAAATTAAACAATGTCATTGTAATCAATGTAACAGAGTTATTCGTCAGGAATTTGGAAAAGTAACCAAACTTGTACCGATGAATTGTTTAAGTGTAAGTGTAGAAATCTCCACCAGTTTCATACGGGGGAGTACAATTTTATTCAATTGACGGCATTACGAAGTCCATGGTCTATTGCAGGTCATGTTGCGTTAGTTTAAGGGCAGAAGTCCATGGTCTCTCCCTCTCTCTCTCTCTCTCTCTCTCACACACACACACACACACCAACACACATGGTCAAGGTCATCCGTCATCTGGTCACAAGACCAACCCATTTGTTTGTTTAATTGAAAGGTACATGTTAAAGCAACAGCTAAGAAAGCAAAATTCTTAAAAAAAACAAAAAACGAATGATTAGATGGATCTGGTGGTATTAGCTTGTGCAAGGGAAAGGTATTGATTGAAAGATCATCAAGTGTCAACAGAATAGAGGATATCCGTTCCGTTAGGCTTAACATCAACAAAATTTTCTCATCTGTTAGGCTTAACATCAACAACATTTTCTCATCTTCTTGGTGACATTTAAAATTGATTGGGGACAACGAAGTGTAGCTTGTGTGGTAAGACGTTTCTGCTACAACCATCAGGTCGTGGGTTCGAGTCTCCCAAGGGGAGAGGTAATTCTCTAAACTTAACAAATGGGTAATTCAGACCACATTTGTTAAAAAAAAATGTGTAAAAAAAAAGAAAAAAAATAAATGAAAATTGATTGGGTACGATCTTGTTATACTAAGAATTACAAACATATTGATGGGTGATCTCTAATTAACTTAAATATTGCCCGTCAACAGATCGGATTCGGATTGCATTTGGGTCCATCCAAATTTGATTAAAAAATTCATTACAGAATCCAATCTATTTGTCCGACGAATAGAAAAATATTAGTCAATATTCGAATCCGTTTATA
>CM042196.1:6917456-6936585 GCA_023539305.1 Ilex asprella
CCATCATTGCCCCCACCCTACCACCACTACCGTTGCCATCACAACCATTATCATCACCACCACCATCGCTATCGCCATTACCATCGTTGTCGCCCACCACCGATTGCTATTATCACTATGAGACCCAGTTATACATTGCATTGAATTGAATTATTAATAATGATGAGATTCAAATATTTCTAAAAGCTTTAGGGAGATAAGTGTAATTATCTAATATGCAAGATGTTATATTAAAGTTAGAAGAATAAAATTTAATAGGAAATACAAATGTTGGGGGTTAAATTATAAATATTAAAATATAAAAAAAACTATCTTAGTACGGTGTGTGTGTACGTGTTGTAAGAACAAGGGGTGTGTGTGTGATTAGCCACTTAGGACATAGGTGTGCAGTATGTAAGACAAGAGAAAGGCTAAGAAAAGGGGATAGATAAAGAAAAGAAGAAAAAGAGAAGGGAAGATCAGAGAACGAGGGGAGGATGGGGAGGTGAAAATTAGGGGCTTTGGGCGAAGATTCAACGGTTAAATTTATTTTGATTGTTAAGAAAATTGAATATATTATTCATGTTGTCGTGAAATACAGATTTATCGATTTCAATTCAGGAATAGGTATGTGAAATTAATATCTAATAATTCAAGATTCATGTTCTAATTATTTTCTTTAGTCTTAAATTGATACCGTAGTAATGATTTAATATAAGAATTTGATGAGATTATGATTATTTATTTTCATGGACATGTTGTATATGTAAGAATTGCTAGGTATTAGTATACTACAGAAAATTCTAAAGGGTGTAGCTGCTGGAACTAAGCATTTTCAAGCTTGATATATTATTTAAAATTTGAAAGTTAAAATTATTGAGTTGATATTTAGATTGTTGAAATTAATTAATAAAAATAAATGGGTGAATTTAGTGCTGAAATTTAGGCTGTAAAATTGTAGTTAGTGCTGAAATTTTTATTTAAAAGCTGAAAATAGCTTCCTTAAGTGTTGAAAAATAATAGTTAGAAATTGGTAGTGTGATTATAGTTGTTAGAATTGAAACCAAATGATCGTACACATGATTTATAAGTTGTATATCTTTGATAACAATTTAAACATTATACTTCAATTCAAAAAATCAGCATAATATCATGCCATTATAGACAAGGGTTGTAATTATTTTATACCTACTAAAACTTTTGGCTTAAGGGTAATAAATTACATATGAATGGTATTATTTAAACACTATAAGAAATATTAGAGTGAATTATAGTGGTTCCTAAATGTGATCGGGATATACTCATTTGAAAAGATTAACGAAGTTTAAGTATGTTCATCGTATACAACCAAAGTAGAACATCAAATGCATGTTCATATGCATTCATTTGCATCAATTGAATAATTTTAGGGTCGACGCTCACTTGCATTTGTACATATGCTAATTATTAGAGTTGAAGGCTACTACATCAGTTGCACATAGTGATCGACCGTAAAGCGAGGATGAATATCTGTCAGCGATAAATGTGAAGTGTACAATTTCATAATAATTGAAAATAAAAGTATATGATCTATGAATTATTTTTAACTATGTGAAATGAAGTTTTTGATGAATTGATTTGGGGTGTGTAGCTTAAACTATGGATCAAATGTGCTTTTATGAAAAACTTGAGATTTGAATATTATCCACTATGCTGAATTGTTGATAGCTTGATATGACTTACATGCTATTGGTTTGGTCACTGCGCAGTTGTTATGAGAGAGCTAGACATTGCTTAAATGTTGTTGTTTGACTTGTTGTTTATGTGGATATTTATTATTTTGATATATGAGGTTGATTTGAGTTTCAAAGTGATTTAAGTTCACTTTGGTTATGATTTATGAGTTATAAGTATCTTTTTGGTGGAATTATATTTGATCCATGCTTTTGTTATATTTCTTTTGATTATGATGTTCAGTACACTCAAGAAAATTATTGGTTTTAGGATGCCAAAGCCTAGAGTGGGATCCATTACTGCACTAGAATGGTATAGATGAGGGAAAACTAAAGAATCTAATTTATGTGCATATTATACATGAGTGTTTGTTTTCCCTATTGTTGTAAAATGATGAAATCTCTAATCTTTTATTTTGGTACAAACAACACCGTTTTGTACTTTGTTGTATAACCTAATTGTTTTTGGTATTGTTAAGTGATATAATTGATTTTAAATGCGTTATTGTATTACAGACACAATATTGCCACGTGTTGAATTATGCTTTCATATCTAGAAAATCGAGGGGGTCTCTCAGGATGGAGTGTGACAACCACCGGCCACCGCACCACCACCATCATCATCTCATTCTTATATTTATTACCAATACCACCATCATCCCACCACCACTGTCACCCATTGCCACCATCGCTGCCCACCACCTCTTGTCGTCACCCACCATCGTGGCCACCCATTGTTACCCACCCTCACCATACCTACCACCATCACCCGTTATCACCCATTATTGTTGCTGATGATACACAAATTGACTTTGCAAACCACCTGTCAATAAAACAGTAACTAAAGTAGTAGTAAGTAGAGAGAGATAGAAACATAGAGATTTATAGTGGTTAGGTCAACGTGACCTATGTCCACTTTGAATGGCTAGGGTCACTGGGTACTTTATTATTTCAAGTGAGTAAGGAGAACAGAGAGTTACAGGCTTTGAGAGAGATAGGAGAGTTGTGTTTGACTGAGTGTGATTTGCCCCCAAGTGTTGGTAGGGTTTACAATTTATAGTCGCCCCCTGATCAGGGTGACTTAATAGTAACTAAATAGCTATTCTTATGGAGCTGACGACCTCTTCTCAACGAGCGAGACAGTTGTGGTGTTCTCCATGAGATTTGGTCAAAGGATTGGGTGAGGGTTGATTCTTTTCGAGGCGGCGAGGATGAGACTCTTGATGACCCTGCTCCCTGCTGATGTTGCTCCTCGAACCTGATGAGCTTGACTGGGCGTGAACCACATTGGGCTTGTTGGGTCTTTATAAGTTTGGGTTCTTAATTAAGATTGGACTTTCAACATGGATTTGGGTCATTTGGGCTTGGTCTATCATTTGCCCCCCAATGCCCTGTGTTTAAGAAAACTTAGAGAAAGGGGCACTTGTTTGAATCTTTCTGACTGATGACTCTTCCCCTTCGTGATATATCTCATCTTGTAGAATGCCTCAAGTCTCTCCTCATTTTTATTTGGATTTTTAGGAGAGCCCTTGATTTTTAATTGGAGCTTTTCCCTCTTTAAAAAACCCTAGGCTATAAATAGAAGCTTTGTTTTCATTTTACCCACTTCATACAATCTTGGGAGAGGAGGAGAACTTTATTTCCTAAAAATCCTTCAAGGAGCTTCTTGAGTTGTGCTAGGAATCCATGCAGGTGAAGGAGATAATCAAGAGATTGTAGTGATCGAAGGAGAAGAGGAGGAGGAGGTAGGCGCCGACGTGGAGGTGCTTGGGGCATCCATTACTGTTGCTCGCGCGCCCATGGGGCTGTTTGAGGTGGCTGTTTGTGCAATGAGTGAGGCGAGGAAGGAGTAGACGCTAAGTGGTGTTAACTTGGGTGAGCAGCTTGCTGGCCTAGGCATGGGGCTACTCGAGCAAAGGTCTTCACAAGTGTTGGTCTGCACGTTGGGCGTACAAGGAACTATCTAGGCGCCCCTTTAGGTGCTGAACTGGGTAGCAATCTGGGTGCCACTTTAGGCACTAAACTAGGAAGGCATTTGGGCGCCACTTTAGGCGCTGAACTTGGTAGCCTGGGAACACATGGTGTTTGCGTGATGGAGCAGAGGGAGACGCTGACGTCTTTTGTGTTGTGCCTATTAGGCAAAAGAGAGGGGGAGGGAAGAGAAGAGGAGTCCGCGCATTGGGGTGTATGAGGAGGAAGCTTTAGGCGTTACTGCTACGTACAGAGCAGCTGGGCGCGCGACATAGTAGGAGAGCAAAGGGGGCTCTGCTATACATAGGGTTGAGCATGCATCACTCTAGCTTGGCAGGATGGCAGGGCGTGCAACACAGGCGCTGGGCGAGATGACTTCTGCAGAGCCGCTAGGAGGGATACTAGTTGGGCGAGTAAGCTAGTCGCTAGGCACTGCTTGGGCGAGCCTGTCAAGCTTCTAGCGTGGTTTAACCATGGGTGCTGACTTCAATCGGGCGAGCACGCTGAGCACCTTTCGTGGTGATAATTCTGGTAATGTGGCAGATGATCCGACTGTTTTAAGTGTAACTTCTCAAAATCAGATTCCTAGCCTTTCTAGCAGTGTTTCGATCAACCCTTTTCGCCCTCGCAACAAAAAGCAAAATAGCTCTTGACAATGATGGGTCCAAAGTAAGTACCCTTTCTAGTATGCTCAATATTGATGATGATATTCTTAGGATTGTTTCTGCTTATCACATTCCTCCAACTGTGCCATGCCGTCGGGCTGAGATGGATGAGCCTGCTTGTGATGACCTCTGATGACATTGCCATCTATGAGGAGATGCTTGAGGCTGGACTCAGGTTCTCCATGTCTTCTTTTATTTGTTGTATTTTGTATTATTTTTCATTGATACCGGGGCAGTTGACACCTAATGGTTGGAGAGTTTTGCTGGACTTTTTGGTACTATGGAGGAAGGTGCATCATGAAGATGCCTCTTATGCCGAGTTTCATGCAGCCTATAGCTTGAGCGAGACTTTTTCCCTTAACAAAGGGTGGCACTATTTTACCACGAGGGGTGGTAAGTTGCTTACGAGATTACGCTCCAACTGCCATAGCTGAAAATCTTGCTTCTTGTTCATCGGTGGTGAGTGGGTCTCAGAGGCTAATAAGGCTTTGGTACCAACATGATGGGGTGTTCCCAAGAGACTTGGTACTCCCTACACTTACTCTTTCTCTCTTTTTTTTTATGTGTACCCATCATTCCCTTGCAGATCCGTATGTGCTATCAAAGGACCAAGAGTGGAAGTTGTAGGCCGTGAGGGCTCATTATGACAAAGACTTGGGAGTTCTTTTTCTTTAAGAGGGTGGTGGAGCTGGTGGACCCTCTCCGAGATCCTCTTTAAAAAGAAAGAGTATGTTAATTCTCTTGTACTTTTTCCTTTACTTGGTGTTTTTCATCTAAATAACATTTTATTTACTTTGTAGCAATAGATAGACAAGTGATTGGGTTCTGCCTCTCTAGTAAGAGCCCTCCTCCTCCCAAGGTGGCGAGGATAGGAGATGCCTTCCAAGTGACCTCTCTAATGGTGCCACCTGAGGTGAGCTTTCCTCAATCAACCCCTCCAGTGTTACCTCGGGCGCACTCCAATCATGTGACCCCTCTAGTGGTGCCTTTTCAGTCGGAGACTCCTTTAGTTGCATCTCTTACTCCAAAGTCCTCCTTGTTGGTCGGACCTTTTGCCCCTCGTTCATCCACTCCTCTTATGGGAACTTCTATTGGGGCACCTTCTCAGATTAGCTCCATGCTGGGTAACGCGCGGGTCATCAGGGATTGCTTCGGGATTTTTGTGTTTCCCAATGATGTGAATGAGATTAGTGCCTTGGGTACCGAGGGAATCCTCAACTTTTTTTTGGAAGGCTGGGCTTGGGTAAGAGTTTTTTATCTCCTTTTCTCCTGTCCTTCCATAAGTGTCTGACATACTTTTGCCTTTTTTTTCTTAAGGCCTCAACTGCATATCTGTGTTTATTTTCAAGGACTATCCTATATCACCAGTTAAAACATAGTCATAAAGTTGTGCAGAATGAACTTCTTGTTGCTTAGGGGAGGATTACGGAGCTTGAAGCTGCTGGTAAGGCTTCTCAGGCTGAGCTTGTGGTGACCCATGAGAGGGTGACTAAGCTTGAATCTGAGTTTTTGGCAACCCTTGAGAGGCACGCGCTCAGGGAGGCTGAGCTTGCGAAGGCCTGTGAGACGGCCAGGCTCAGAGAGGCTGAGCTTGTAGAGACATGTGAGAGGGTCATGCTTAGAGAGGCTGAGCTTGCAGAGACCTGCGAAAGGGCCATGCTCAGAGAGGCTTCTTGCTTAAGAATGGAGGCAGAGGTGAAAGTAGCTCATGAGAGAGTTTCTCGGGCTGAGGTAGAT
This sequence comes from Ilex asprella, assembly GCA_023539305.1. Lineage (NCBI taxonomy): Eukaryota > Viridiplantae > Streptophyta > Magnoliopsida > Aquifoliales > Aquifoliaceae > Ilex > Ilex asprella. Next base: position 6,923,521 of record CM042196.1, read on the forward strand.
TTGGAGAATGGCCTTACAGATGCTTTCATTGATGGTTATGAGGAGCTCTGGAAAAAGATTTTTGATTCTTTCTCTGATATTGACTTCTCAAGCTTCGTGCCAACTGAGGTGCCTAATGATAGTGATGGAGACTCTGATGATGCTGAGGACGATGATGAAGAGGAGGAAGACGACCATGAGAGTAGTTAAAATGCTGGGGACTTTTGATTTTTTTTAAAAGGCAGTCTATAGCCTTACTTTTGTAAAAAATGGTTTTTTTGCCACTGATACTCCTTTGAAATTGAATACAAAAATGCAAAGATCATTTTTTGGAGTAAAATGTAGAAAATTTTATTCAGTCACTGCTTATATCAAGCAACATTGGGTAATGACCCCAAAAAGGTACAAAAAATAAAAGTTGCCCAACTTTACTACTTTGACTTTTTCTTAAGGTATCATTGGTAGTACCTCTTCAAATGCTCAGTATTCCATGGACGGGGTAGGACCTTTTCCTCGGGATTCTAGATCTTGTAGATGCCTGGCCTCACCACTTCTATTCTGAGGTAAGGTCTCTCCCAATTTGGTCCCTGTTACGAGGATCACTTTCTTGAGGACCAAGTCTCTTGGTTGGAAGGAACGAGGACTCACCCTCAAGTTGTAGTATCTTTCCATACGGTGTTTGTACTCCTCATTGCGGACCATAGCCATCTTCCTTGCCTCCTCTACCAAGTAGAGGTTAATGCGGAGTCCTTCCTCCTTAGTGATGGGGTCGTGGTGTTGGACCCTTAATGAATACACCCCTATCTTCACTGGGATGACAGCCTGGGTTCTGAAGGCGAGGGAAAAAGGTGTTTCTCCAGTTTAAGTTCTTGGCGTGGTTCGATAGGCCCATAATACGCCTGGGAGTTCGTTGACCCAAGACCATTCACTCTTTCAAGCCTTGTCTTTAGTTTGTGTAGCACTGTTCTCACCATGACTTCTTCTTGTCCGTTTGCATGTGGGAGTGCTGGGCTGAAATGAGGCTGCTTTATCTAAAGGTTAGAGCAGAAAGAGTTCAGGAGCTTGTTGTCAAACTGCTTGGTGTTGTCGTTAACAATGTCGTGGGGTATCCTGAAGCGGTAAACTAGGTTCTTTCAGAAAAAATCCTTGACCTTTGCATTTGTTATCTTTGCTAAGAGTTCGGCTTCTTTCCACTTGGTGAAGTAGTCGACTGCTATCACCACGAACTTACACTGTCCTCTGATAAGAAGTAAAGGCCTAGGATGTCGATGCCCCATTTGAAGAAGGACCACAAATTTGTAATGACCGTGAGTTCTTCTTACGGCTGTCTAGGCACAGTAGTAAAGCGCTGACACTTGTTACACTTCTTGGCAAACTCCTAGACATCCCTCATCATGCTAGGCCAGAAAGTAGACATGTCTAAGTGCCTTGTGGGCGAGGGAGCGTCCTCCAGAGTGATTTCCATAAACCCCTTCATGGATTTCCCACCGGGCATAGTCAGACTCTTTGAGTGAAAGGCATCCTAGTAATGGCAAGGAGTACCCCTTCTTTTATAGGGTATCTTATAAGATAGTAAACTTGGAGGCTCTTATCCTGAGCTTCATGGCTTCGAGGGGATCATCTGACAATGTACCCTGTTGAAGGTATCCCCTTATCAGGGTCATCCAGTTTGATTCAGTGGATGCACAGTTGATGTTTATGGTTTCCACGTCTAACTTGCTTGGTTCGAACTGATGGCCAATGAATGTTGGTCCTGGAGGAGCTTCGGAAGATGAGGCAAGCCTAACGAGTGCATCTGCGACTATGTTTTCCTCTCTCAGGATATGATAGATCTGAAAGTATTGGAACTTAGTGATCAAGCTTTTCACCATGCCAAGGTACTCTTGCATTTTGGCTTCTTTTGCTTCGAACTTGCCCTTTACTTGATTAACTATCAGGTGAAAATCACTATAAGTGACACGGTGATGGGCTTCCATTTCAGCCGCCAATCTTAAGCCAGAGATGAAGGCTTCGTATTTTTTTTCCATTGTTGGAGGCAGTAAAGTGGAGATTCACTACATACTTGATGGGAGTGCCATCGGGGTTGATCAGGATCAGGCCTACTCCACCTCCTTCACTGATAGAGGAACCATCCACATAGAGCTTCTAGAATGGTAGATAGGAGGGCTCGAAGATCATCATAGGAGCTTGGGCACCAGGCTGGGGGTGCCTGGGTGCCAGGCCTGGGCGCATGGGGTACTTGGACGCCAAAGGTGGATGTCCGGGCGCCTGAGGTGGAGGTCTGGGTGCCAGGCTGGATGCCTAGGAGTGCCTGGGCGCTTGAGGCGGAGGTGTGAGCTCCAAGCTGTCTAGACTGGGCGCCTAGGTGTCTTTGTCGGGCGTAAGATTATTTTGCGTGCCTGAGTTCAATGTTTGAAGTGTGGTGGGCTCATTGGTCTCCTCTGCTGGTGTAAGCTCGAAAATAAATCCTGCCAAGGCTTGTGCTTTGATGGCCGCCCTTGGTTGGTAGAGGATATCGAACTCATCCAGTTCCACTGCCCACTTAAGGGATCTCCCGGATACATTTGGCTTTCAAAAGACTCTCTTTAGAGGCTGGTCTATAATCTCAATGATGGTGTGACTCTGAAAATAATGTCGTAAACGCCTTGCTGTCGAGATGAGGGTGAGCGTTGGTTTCTCTAGCCCAAAATATTTGATTTATGCTCCTCGATATGCTCTGCTCACATAATAGATGAGCTTTTGCACTCCATCGTCATTTCTGATAAGGACGAAGATTACTGTCGGCGGGGAAGTAGATAGGTACAAATATAATGTCTCGCTTGGTGTAGCATATGAGAAAAGGGGAGGCATAGCCAAATAGGCTTTGATTTTTTGGAAGGCTTCCGCTGCCTTACGTCCCTACTCGAAGCTTTTTCGAAGAATCTTAAAGAAAGGCAAACATTGTTTGCAGACTTAAAAACAAACCTGTTAAGTACTGTAATTCTCCCGTTGAGTCGTTGGAGCTCTTTGGTCGAGGAGGAGGACTTCATATCAATGATGACCATGATCTTGTCGGGGTTTGCCTTAATTCCCCTCTAGTTGACCATGAAACTTAAGAACTTTCCTAACTCTACGCCAAAGGCGCACTTCTCAGGATTCAGCTCATGCGGTACGACCTGAGAATGTGGAAAGTTTCTTGAATGTGGTCCATGTGGTCTGCTGCGGCAAGACTTTCCACCAACATGTCGTCCACATAAACCTGCATCGTTCGTCCGGTCTGAGACTAGAACATTTTATTTACCAGCCGTTGATAGGTTGCTATTGAGTTTTTTAGCCTAAAGAGAATGACCTTATAACAGTAGGTCCCATTCAGAGTAATAAATGATGTCTTCTCCTAATCTAGGGGATGCATGCTAATCTAGTTATAACTAGAGTACGCATCTAGAAAGGTGAACAACTCGTTTCCTACGATTGTGTCAATGAGGAGGTCAATTCGCGTCAGCGAGTAACTGTCTTTTGGGCATGCCTTGTTAAGCTCAGTAAAGTCGACGCATATATACCACTTTCCATTGGCTTTAGTCACCATCATCACATTTGAAAGCCACTCTAGATATGTTATTTCTCTGACCGTTCCATTATCTATTAGCTTTCCTACCTCTTTGTCCATAGCTTGGGCCCTTTCAGTGGAGGTGTCCTTTAGTTTTTGGCGAACAGATTTGTGACACGGGTCAACATTGAGGCGGTGTGTGGCGACCTCCGGGTCGATGCCCTCGAGGTCTACATCCGACAATGCAAAAATATCCATATTGCGCCTCAAAAAATCTGTAAGCTGGTGGACTAAATCTTCAGAGAGAGATGAGTCAATGTACATTCTTCTATCTAGATGTTCCTCATCTAAGACCACTGGGTCAGCTCCTCAACTGGTTCCCCTCTTTCTATGGTGGCATCATCCCTTGGGTCAAGGACCTCCACTGGTAGGGCCTCTTGCGATTTTTTGGTTTTCATAGAGGAGACATAGAAGTCTCTTGCAGCTATTTGGTCTCTTCAGACTTCTCTGACTCCATTCATGGTTGGAAAATGAAGGATGAGATGGCAGGTGGAGGGCACAACTCTCAGGGTGTTGAGAGCAGATCGCCTTAGGATGATGTTGTAGGTGAAAGTGCAATCTATCACCAGGAAGTTGACCATGATCGTAGAGCTCCGGGGTGTTGCCCCGGCAGTGACTGGTAAGGTGATGGAGCCTAGGGGATATACCTTCTCCCTTGAGAACCCAATGAGGGGCGAACTGATTGGCTGTAATCTTTCCCTGCCCAAGTTGAGTTTGTCAAAAGCCTCTGCGAATAAGATATCTGCAGAGCTGCTGCTGTCCATGAGAATTCTTTGCACCTAAAAGTTGGCGATGGTCATCGTGAGCACCAAAGGGTCGCCATGGGAGTGTTGAATTCCTTCTAAGTCATTGACTGATAAGGATAATACCTCGCTATTTTCGTGCTTGGGCGCCTTGGATGAGCGTAAACTTTCGATGTGCCTCTCTTTTCTGGTGTGGGCTTTCATGGCTGAAAGAGATTCTTTTCCTCCTACTAGCCTTCTAGAGATGGTGTGAATTTTCCCAATGGATTGTTGGTCTTCCTAATTGTGGGGTAGTGGCAGCGTTGACCCCTTCTAGCAACATACTGGCGAAGGTGACCACGTTGGATGAGCTTCTCAATCTATCTTTTGAGGTCGTAGCAATCATCGGTGTCGTGGTCATGGTTGTGATGAAAGGAACAATATTTGTTTAGATTTTTGCAGTTTGGAGGAGACTTCATCCTCCCACGTCACTTTATTATAGGGTCATCCTGGATGTGGAATATGATGTGCCCGACAGCGGTGATGAGAGGGGTGAATACTTGGTAGTCTCTCTGAGGAACAGGACCAAACCGATCTTTGGCAGGTACCCTCTCTCTCTTTGTCCTGCTGAGCTTGTTGTCACTCTTCTTCTTGTCGTCCATATCTCGTTCCTTTCTTTTCTCGCTTGTTCGGGAGAACTCACCTCTTTTGGCCCTTATGATATCCTCAACATTCATGTACTTCTGAGCTTTTGCTAGCAGCTCTAGCATGCTCTTCGGTGAGTGCTTCATTACTGAGAAGAGGAAGCTAGATGACAGGAGGCCTCCTAGGAAGGCGGTCATGCTGACCTTTTTATCAGGCTCCTCGTCCTAAAAGACCTCCTAGTTAAAACGAGTGAGGTAGCTCCTTAGGCTCTCATCTCGGTCCTACTTTATATTGAGCAGCAGCGTCCTCCAATAAAGTGGGACATGAAGGATCTTCTTAGCTCAGCAAATGAGCCAATGAAGGCTAGGGAGAGCTTAATGAACCATTGTAAAGTGGATCCCTTCAAGGTGGTTAGGGACTGCACATGATTTTGTTGGGGACGTTGTGCAACTACATCAAGGTCTTGTAAGTTTCGAGGTGGTCGAGTGAATCCTTCGTTCTGTCAAAGGTTTCAATGGATGACATCTTGAATTTATGAGGAAGTGGGTAGTTTGCTACGTCAGATTTGAAAGACTGGAAGCATGTGAAGTATACTTGCTACAAGCTAGGAACGAAGAGGAGCTTGAAGTTGGACCCTATCTTAATGGGCCGGATCACAAGGCCCTTTGGGCCGAACCTCTTGGGCCAAATTTGGGCCCAAGTATGGCCTAGAATTGTCAAGCATTATGGGCTGTCAAAGAGTCTAGAATTATTCCTCAAATCTTGTGTTATTATCTCTCCAAATCTTGTGATGATTATGGAAAAATCTTGGGGATATCTTTCTAAATTTTGTGAAGATTATGGGAAGATCTTGGAGATATGCTTGGAGAAGGGTCAAAGATTGGAAGATTCTTATCATAATCATAGAAGTAATTTGAAGACCAAATACTACTATTCAAGGAAGGATTATCTTCTAGAATAATCTACATTAGTGATGTTATTTCCTTTATTTTAATTTTTGGAGTTACTGTTCATGCCTTCCTTGGAGGCCAAGTTTAATTTACAATAATTATGTTATTTTCTATATTTTAGATTTTAGGAATTATTGTTCATACCTTCCTTGGAGGCCAAGTTTTGTAGCCTATAAAAGGCCATTTAGTGCAATGAATAAAACAATAATTATTTTGAGAGCAATAGCTTTGTGAGTTGAGAGTTTTCTCCTCTTGTTCTTTTGTGAGTACTCGACTTATCAAAGGCTTGCAACCTTTGTGGCGCCTTTTTGCAACCAAGGTTTCTCGAGGTAGGTTCTCATTGGGTCTTGGGTACAAGTTCTCATTGGGTCTTGGGAAGTTTTTCCTTTTCCACTTGAATTTCGACTTTCTTGGGTTTGAATCAATTTGTTCGTGGGTTCAAGGAGCTTATCTCCACGGGTTCACATCAGAGTCTGTTCGCCTTACGAGGTAGTCTACTGTCTCGGGTCCTTGTGCCTTCATGGGGTTGAAGATGTCATCCAGTTGATTTTGTACCTCCTTAATGTTTTCGTCCTAGTGATTTGGAGCTCATCTGGAATTATCATGGAAATGACTCCCAAGCACCATGCTTTGGTTTTCACTCTCATTCTCTTGGAAATGAGGCTCTCCACCATGGAAAGCAGGAGCTGGAGGAGGAGCTGGAGGTACCTCATGGTGGACCCCCTGTTTGGGGCACCCAAGGGGACTCCCAAAGGTGGGGCGCCCAAGGGGACTTCAAAGGGGCCGCCAATATGGGGAACACCTAAGTGTGGAGTTCCTTGATGCCGAGGGTGTGGAGCTCCTTTGACTTGAGGTCCTCTAGGCTATGCTTCTCCTTGTCCGGTGAGCAGGAGCTGTAGGATCTGCTGGTTCTGGGCTATAAACTGTTGCATGGTGTCCAGCATTTGCTACGCATTTGGAATGGGATTGGTTGGTGGAAGAGCAACCTCCTCCTCTCGTGCTGGATTGTCTTTAGGATAATTCATGGATATGTTAATGATCGCCATTGGTTTAGCAAATGAAGTGTTTAAGAGTGAAAATTTTGTCGTTCCCACAGACAGTGCCAAACCGATGATGCACAAATTGACTTTGCACACCACCTATCAATAAAACAGTAATTAAAGCAGTAGTAAATAGAGAGATAGAAACACAAAGATTTATAGTGGTAAGTAGCGAGAGATAGAAACATAAAGATTTATAGTTGTTTAGTCAACGTTACGTCTACTTTGAATGACTAGGGTCGTCAAGTACTTTATTATTTCAAGTGAGTAGGGAGAGTAGAGAGTTACAAGCTTTGAGAGGGAGATGTGAGTTGTGCTTGACTGAGTGTGATCTGCCCCCAAAGTGTTGGTGAGACTTACAATTTATAGTCTCCCCTAACAGATCGAGTCGACTTAATAGTAATTAAATAGCTATTCTTGTGGAGCTGGTGCCCTCTTCTCAAAGGGCAAGGCAGTTACGGTGCTCTCTATGAGATTCGGTCAAAGGATTGGGTGAGAGTTGACTTTTTTCAAGGCAGCACCGATGAGACTCTTGATGACCTTGCTCCTTGCTGATGTAACTCCTCGAACCTGATGAATTTGACCGGGTGTGAGCCACATTAGGCTTGCTAGGTCTTTATAAGTTTGAGTTCTTAATTAAGATTGAGTTTTCAACATAGAATTGGGCCATTTAGGCTTGGTCCATCAGTCACCACCCACTCTTACCCACCCCCACTACAACTTCCACCACTACCGCCATTTGCCACCACCCACCATCACCCACAAACACCTGCCGTCGTCCACCACCACTCTCACCCATGACCACCATCATCACTATCTACCACCACAACCCACCACCGTTACCCCCATTGTTATGGCCTCACCATCACCACCACTACTGCCAACCACCATCATTATCTCTTACCACCATTATTGTCGTCCACTACCATTATCACCGCTCATCTCCATTACAATCGGTGTTTAAATTCATTTTCTTTCTTTTATGTTTGTGATTTGATTTTGAGTGTGAATACAAATATATTTATGATTGATAATTTTTTTATTAGTCTGTGTTTTTCAGACACTAATAATAACTAATATATTTATATTATGTATATATTAATTAGATTGTATATGTATATATTCATATTTAATTTAAGAAGTTTAAACAAATTCGGCTCTAATTCAAATAAACAAATGAAAATAATGATTCATATCTAATTAAAGTGATTCAAATTCGGACTATAATTTGATCCATTACATGTGTAAAGTTATTGAGGAGTGTGAGAACTTTCAATCGTGCTTCTTGTTTAATTGTTTGTTCCAAATTCAACGAGTCCCATTATCAACAGTGAAAAGGTGGAAATACGTAATCTTTAAACTAGCAAACCTTGTGCTGTTGTCAAACTTGAAATTGGTGTCTAACCACAACAGTCGTTTACAGGACCCCTTAGTTGTTGAAAAAAAAGTTTCAATCTCGAGATGGGACATGATGACCGGAAGTCTACAACCATTGCATTCTTCCAATTGATTTTTCCATGGACTTGACTACGTTATCGAAGAAATAACTTGGGTGCCGTACTGCTAACTTTTAACATTTTAATATTTTTTTTATAATTTTTATGAGTTATTTTTATAATTAAAAATTTTATTATTTTTATGAATATTTTTATCATATTTGTGGTAATTTTTTTTATCACTTGTCTTTGATACAAAAAAATTATCATATTTGTGTATATTTTTATTATATTAATGGATATTTTTTATCATTATTATGATAATTATTTTTATTATTTTTTAGAGTACCATAACAGTAGCAAAAAGACCTATAAATATAGTTAAAAATGATCACAAATATAGGAATAAATGTATGATACCGATTTTTTTTCGGTATATTGTCAAATCCTTTTTCCATTAATCTATAGTACCCATATTTTTTTTGGCATCGTACCATTATTTATAACAGGTATTTTTATCACTTTTATATTAACTATTTTTATCACATTTGTGATACTTTAATATGAATCCTAAAATGTTAGTGTTCAACGCGTGTCGGGGTGCTTCTTGACGAATACTTCAACGCATTGGTATCTTTAAGGAAGTCAATTTGATCGTCCTGCATCACAGTGTAGAGTGTTTGGGTTCAATTATAATATTGAAAAATTATATTATATTTTTATATAATATAAATGTAGAACGTACACATGTTTTTTTAAATTTAAATTTATATTTTTGTGATCAATAATTTCAACTGAATCAATTACATATTCTTGGTTGGGGTTATTTTTTTTTTTGTACCATAGCCTAATTATAGAGAATACTTATGGTTCCCTAAACAACTACCTACAACATTAAAACTGACATTGATTTTTAGGGTTAAATACAAGTGAGGTCCCAGAGTAAACAGTTTGTTTTATTTTGGTCTTTAATATTTCAATTACATTATTTTGGTTCTCAAAATATTGAATATATTTTTATATGATTCCTCAAGCAGACAACGTCCAGATTGATAACAAATTTTTATCATAAATTTGTCATATGATACTTAAGTAGGGACAAAAAAATATTTTTGATAACTCTTGACCAAAATTTTACTCAAACTTTAGATAAATAACTACCTAAATTATTCAGTTTTGATCATGAACTATCACAATTTTGATCGAAATATACTCATATTACACATTTTTTTGTCAAAAAATACTTAAATTTTGTTTAATAGCTATCAAAATTTTTATCCTTATTTAGGTATTATATGACAAATTTATGATAAAAAATCATTAACAATCTGAACGTTGTTTGCTTGAGGGACCATATAGAAATATATTCAATATTTCAGGAATCAAAATGATGCAATTAAAACATTGGGTGCCAAAATAGAACAAACCCCATACTTTGAGAATCTTCAACGTAATTAACTCTAATTTTTAAATTATCGTTGTTGTTATAGAAATATGGTTTAAACTTTAAATCGATGATTTTTAAAATTAAATAAAAAAACTCACATTTTTTTAAAGTAAACCCTTTAAATATTTTTGAAAACAATCATTTGGTTTAGTAGATGTTTTCATGCAACTAACAGAGACTAAAAGATAAGATAGAATAGATTGTAAAAATGTATTTAGATTTTCTTCATTATACTTTATTCATTTTTTCTCAATGATAAATCATCTGTCATATACAAGTGATGAACTTGAATTATAAATAGCGAGTCTCAACTAAATATATGATAAATAATCTATTATGAAGTGAAAGTAAAAATAAAAGAGTAAAGTTATATGAACTTAATTTGAATACCTAATAATAAACCTAATTTAATATTGTCATTGGATTAATTGTCAGTTCTAGTATGTGATGAAACTTACTTTTAATCAAACTGTTGTAATTGATTAAGCCAAAAAAATTAGTTTTTTTTTTGGGGGTCAACAATAAGGGTTTGAGGGGGTGGAACACCTGCTTGGGGGTGACCATAGTAGCCTGAACCCTTGAGGGAAACCAATTAGTAGGGTTTAGATGACGAAAAACCATCGGCGCTCTCAAAGGCCGACTCGACTCATAGCCTAACTACTCTACCACAAAACTGCTAGTGGAAGCAGCAGGACTACTTGTGAATCAAACCCTATTTGTAAATCTCAAGAGAGTCAATAAGGACCTTAAACGGGACACTACCATTCACTGGATTACCAGACTAATTGTATCAAAATTAGGTTGAAATAGGATTTTTCAAAATAAGAACACGATAATTTGAGATACTCATTGAAGCAGCCCCTTGTCTCCGGTATGAATTGGTCGACACATTAGGCGTACTTTTAACATTAATTCAACTGATCAATCGGCATCACCCTTCCAAAAAGGTTTCTTCCGGTACCCTCTAGATAAATCTGGTTGAAATTTCTTCAAGATGTCAAACTTTGAAATCGTCGTCAACTCATAAACTTTTTCATTAATCAGACTTTTTATTTTCTCTAAAGAAATCCATTAAAGGTTACTCTTATCATTTCCTTAAAGAGAAGGAAAACCCAAAAGGATACATTCTCCATGATAGAATTACATAATATTAAATACAAGACATTGAACATATCAGTAAATTAGGTTTCCTACACTTGATGCTTAACCCGCTCAGGTTAGAAGAGCAAAAGGCCTCCCTCTTTTTTTATTTATCAAAAAACGCCTCCCTCAAAGCACACCTGTTACACATAAAAACTTTTTACTAAGCAAGATGACTCCATCTCCTGACAGATGTGATTGAATTGGTTAGGATGAGCTGGGGGGAAACATTGTAGGTAATTGAATATATGTAAGCCGATTCAAAAATGACTGTTTTTGCGTTTATAGGGACATTCGTTTACCATTACTAAGTTGTTAGCTGTCTTTATCAAGTTTTGGTGATAGTTTCACCATTGTTTGTTGTTTGATCATTTGAGCTGCAGATCCTCTCCAATTCTGTTGTTCATGACTTCACTCAAACCAATTCAACTGTTCCCAGTCCCAAAAAGCATCATTATCAGCAGGCACATCCCAGATATCTTTTTCCATATTTTGAGAGGGATTGGCATGGTCTCCAGAGGATGAGCTATCCGGTGAGCTTGTTCTCTCCCTCATTGATTGGTTTTGAAGTGATGATGTCGTTGCCTCGTTGCCACGATGAGGTTGGTGAACTATTGCTTCACCTCTCGTCACTTGTCCTGGAGGTCGTCGATCAAATGCTCGCAAGGATTTTGATTTTAAGTAGACTCGACACAAACTGAATTCTTGCCTTAACTGCATGATATCAAAAACAATATCATCAAGATGAAATAGGTAGAAGAAATTCTGAAAAGGATCATTCGAATTTAGCAATGGTAACTAAGAAGACACTAGGAAAACACACACACACACACACACTTAAATTGGTGCAGCACAAGGCCTTACTTGAGCATAGGATCAAATGAAAGCGATACCCCCATAGTTGGCTGGCTCTGAATCTTTGTATCAGATTCATTCATATAAGAAGCTAGATTTCAAATGAAGTAAAGATTGCATGTATTGCCAGTAAAACTTCTTTTCAAAGTAAATTTTCTTTTCATCTTTATCATCCAATCAAATGTTTAGTAAGATGTTGAGCTAGAATGTAATTCTAGAAATCAATTTTTTTCTTGAAAAAACCTAGAAAAACTATTATAGAGAAATTTCAGGGTTTGAATAAACCCGATGAAGTAATTAAGAACTGTAATCATTCACTGTAAGAAACTTGCCAGTGGTAAGGGTTTACCCAGTCTGTAGATGCCTAGATGGTTGCAAGTTAAAGCCTTATCCTCTCCCTCTTCGCCCAAAAAGAGGCATATGGTATTATTATGTATGTGTATATATATCCTATCTGCTTGACACAATTTATTCCTTTAGGTTTTCAAGCTAATCTCGGTGACTCGGTGTTGTTATCACCTGTATATATATATATATATATATATATATATATATATATATATATATATGAGGAGGGCGAGGAAGAGGATCGAGAATGGTTTTCAAGATCTTATTTTCTGAGGTTTATTTACCCATCAAGATCCAGGAGAGAGAATGGTTTTCAAGATCTTATTTTCTGAGGTCTATTTACCCATCAAGATCCAGGAGAAATTGGAGAGAGAAAGGTTTTCAAGATGCTATTTTCTGAGGTAATTTACCCATTAAGATCAAATCATATTCCCAATTTGGTTATGGTGGTAAACCTAGAATAAGTCACACACCTTAGGAGTTGTACTAGTTGACGAAGAAGCTTCTCCTTCAATGGCTTTATACTCATTCATCTTCCATTCAGTCTTCCTTCCTCTTGGAGCTCTTCCTGTGTAGAAAACCATTGTTTTCTTCATTCCAATTATTCGGTTATTATCGGAGAAAACAGACCCCGGAGATCCAGTAGCTTTCCAGTATCCCGAAGCCGTGAGCCTGTTCGGTCTTCCTCCACGGATCTCTTTCTCTTGTCTAGGGATGAAGAAGAACCACTGCTCAGTGTCTCCTTGACAAAACTCTCCTGCAAATCCTGACCCCCCAAAACAAAAGAGCATGGAAATGAGATTCCATGATCAATTCTAGTACTGTCTTTGATGCTTAATTAAAAAGAGAAAAAAGTAAAACAAAAGCTTATTTTGAGATCTTCATGGATCGCCATGGAGCACAGGCCACAAGCTTAA
>CM042196.1:6956585-6976542 GCA_023539305.1 Ilex asprella
TGTGTGATTTATTTGGGTGTTCGGATCAAGTTATTTTTCAACATCTCAGTGCTAATTAAGATAGGGAATATGCTTTAAATATTGGACACAAAAAAAAAAAAGAAAAAAAAGAAAGAAGAAGTTTGTAGGTACCTTCACTGGAAACCTTCACGAGACAAAACTCGTCTACTAGGGATCACCTAGGGGTTTAACGGCTTGTTGTATATGCTAAATGCAATCGTGTTATCTACGAAAGTGATATTTTCTGTTGTTATTTATTACTAGGGACTAGTAATGTTTAAGTTGGGGGGTGTGATTAATCTTAATTAATGCATGATTTAATTAAGTTAATAGGTCAATTGTGTTAGTTAAACAAAGTTAAACTAATCAAAATTGACCTATTACGGTTAGTATGTGAATTAGAGATAATGCATTAATTGTTGTTATTTTCAAGGTTTTATGCGTCAAAGCTACAAACTACCGGGGAGCAAATTGTGAATTCTAAGATGACAATTATTAAAGCCTTAAACAAAAAGAGATTAAAGTAATCCAAATGTAATCTTTTGGAAGCTTGTGGAATGACAACTTTTGGAAGCTTGTGGAATGACAACTTTTGGAAGCTTGTGAATGACAACTTGTGAATGACAACATTTGAAAGCTTGTGAATGGTATTTTTGGGGTTTTTAAATGTTATCCCTTGGGGTTTGTAAAGGCTTGGCCTATAAATACCACCCCTTTGTGACTTGTAAGACTTAAGTTTTTTGCTTGATATAAGTGTTTGGAGAGAAATAAGTTTTGGTTAGATAAAAGTTTTTGCTAGAGTTCTTGGTTGTGAAAATCCCTCCAAGTTGTTATTGCTTTCTTTCTTCCCTTAGAGGAGTGAAACTCTTCCACTTTTCTAGAGCTTTACCAAAGCCGTGAAGGGTGGAACGTGATTCACTCATTCTTTGTCGAAGATCGTTTATATTAATGCATTTCGTTTATTGCTTTCTTTGTATTGTTACTTTCTTTTATATTGTCATCTCTTGATTGTAGAATACCCACCAAGTAGTATTGCTTGGTTGTGGAATACCCACCAATTAATTACTGCTTTCTTTTATTGCGTTATTATCTCTTAGTTGTGGAATACCCACCAAGTAGTATTACTTGGTTGTGGAATACCCACCAATTAATTATTGCTTTCTTTTAATTTAAGTCTTGTTTTATTTTGATGCATTTCATTTATGCTTAGTTCTAACATTTATTTATTTATAATGTCTTCCCATTTAATTGTTGTCTTTACTTTAATTATGAGTAGCTAGGATTTTAGTTGGCTAATCCAAGGGAGACCTCTTCTTGGGTATGTCATTTTAACTCATTGTCTTTCCTCCCTCTAGAGTCCAATGTTTCGGTTTGACGGGGTTGAGAGTGGATGAGTTGGTGAGCCTTTGATATTCCGTAGGCCTAGTCACAGTTTATGCTTAGATACTCACCAATCTCATCCCTAGCTTCCCCCGAATCAATAGTTCATTCATGCTCAATCGGAGGAAGGCTTTGAGTTGATTTGGTATTCCCATTGGAATGAACCATTTGGATTAGCCAACACTTGCTTTCATTTTATTATCACAACTTAAACCACCACGAAATTCCAAAACAAAAAAAATGATTTTGCCATTTTCTTTAATAAAAATCACTTTCATGATGGTTCACTTCCTTCCTTGAGGAGACGACCTTGGAATACTTTTCCAAGTAAAACACGACCCACGAAAGTCTCCTTGCGATTGGGGAGAACTTTTGTTCACACACACACATTTCATTCATTTCATTTTCCTTGTCTCATTGCCCTTTCTTTTGACACTATCCCTAGGGGAAGAAATCTTTTCTCCCCCAGCCATACATTGCATCATTTGAGGGAGAGTAATTAGGGGTTATTTGAGGTAAAGTTTATTTGACTATCACTAGGGCCTTAGCAGGGAAAGCGTTAAGGTTACTACTGGCCCATTATAATCAAGGATGCCATAGATATGGTCAAGAGATGTAAGACTTGCCAAGTGCGCGCCAATGTCTCCCACTGTCTACCAGAGCTCTTAACTTCGGTAGTAAGCCCTTAGCCTTTCCAGCAATTGGGCTTGGATATCTTTGGACCCTTACCCACTGGGATTAGACAGTGCAAATTTGCTGTCATCAGGGTAGACTACTTCACTAAATGGGCAGAGGTGGAGCCTTTGACAACAATCACAGAGTAAAAGGTTCAGAACTTCATATGAAAATCCAAAATTTATAGGTTTGGGATTCCAAGGGCAATCATCTAGGATAACATAAAACAATTCGACAACCCCAAGTTTAAATTATTCTATGCTGAGCTTGGGATTAAGAATTACTTTTCTGCTCCAGCTCATCTTCAGTCCAATGAACAAACGGAGGTCACTATCAGGACCATAAAGGTAGCCCTAAAGACTAAGCTTGAAGCTCTAAAGGAAAATTAGGTGGAACACGTCCCAGAAGTGCTATGGGATTATAGAACAACTATAAGGTCAGCGACTCAGGAAACTCCATTCGTTTTGGCCTTTGGAATTGAAGCAGTGACGCCTGTAAAAACTAGAATCCCATCCCCCATGGCTGAATTCATAGAGACTGAACATAATGATGAATCACTTCTGTTGAATCTTGATCTCTTGGATGAAAAGAGAGACAAAGTTCTACAACGTATCCAGAATTACCAGAGAAAGACAACAAGGTATTGCTACAGAAGGGTTAGGCACATATGCTTTAAAGTTGGAGACTTAGTGCTCAGGAAGCTTCTACTTGCAAGAAAGGACCCACTCATAGGAAGCTGGGGCCTACTTGGGAAGGCCCCTATATCATCTCAAGGGTGATCAGACTTGGAAATTATGAGTTGCAAACAGAGGAAAGGAAAGTCCTGCCTCACTCTTAGAATGCAGAGCATTTAAAAAGTTTTTTTAGTAAATTTATTCTGTTATAAGAATGTTTTCAATAAAACATCATGTTTTTGATTCATCCTTGAGCCATTACTTCAAAAAAGAATGAGGCCCAGAGCTCATAATGAACTCTTCAATTCATAAAATGGTAACAAGCCACAGAGCTCACGATGAACTCTTCAGCTCATAAAATGAATGAGCCCCAAAGCTCACGATGAACTCTTTAGTTCATAAAATAAATGAGCCTTAGAGCTCACGATGAACTCTTCAATTCAAAAAATGAATGACCCTCATAGCTCATGATGAACTCTTTAGTTCATAAAATGAATGAGCCCCCAAGCTCACGATGAACTCTTTGGTTTATAAAAAGAATGAGCCAAGAGCTTCAGATGAACTCTTCAGTTTATAAAATGGTAACGAGCCACAGAGCTCATGATGAACTCTTCAGTTCATAAAATGAATGAGCCCCAGAGCTCACGATGACCTCTTCAATTCATAAAATGAATGAGTCCAACAGCTCACGATGAGCTCTTAGCTCACTATGAGCTCTTCAATTCATAAAATTAAGATGAGCTCCTCAACTTATAAAAAAATAAAAAGTTCATTAGCTCATGAATATACGATGAGTTTGCAGCTTATGAAAGCAATGATGGGCTCCTTAACCCATAAATACATGGCAAAACAAATAAAAAACCCATCAATCCACGACTCAGAGACAGGCATTCAACAGAAAGGGTGAATAAAGGTGTCTAGTTATTCAAATCAAAAAGGAGAACAAAAGGAAAGAAAAACAAAAGAAACTCCTAACTATCTCCAAGTCGCCTCTTCAGCTCGGCGACCTCCTCTCTCAGATGAACATTCTCCTCCCTTAGTTTAGCTCTTTTTTTCTCCACCTCGGAAAGCATATTCAAAAGTCTACTCCCAGTGGAGAAAAATAGAATTGTTCTAAAGGAGGGATCAATTGAAGAGGAGGAGGTGCCAACGCCCTCATCTTCATTCGAGTCGTTGGGAAAGGAAATAGGAGAATCTGGGGTCCAAGCTAATTCCAAGGCAGTCGTTGCAGCACTAAATAAAAAGAGGTTCTCAGATGTCACCAGCTTTGAGAAGGACATAGATTCGACTTCGATCACTCGCTCAATCCTCAACATCTCCACCAGGTCTAGATCAGCCATACCTGAACAACGAGAATGAAGTAAAAATGAGCAACCACAACGCTATGCGAGGAAACTTCCTAATACACCTATCTTCATGGGGTAAACCCTTCCAAGAATGAGGAACCTTGTTCTCCAAGTAGCGCCCCTCGATGGATCTCCAAGAATCCCCGGAGAAGAAAAAGAAGCGTTGATCCCATTCTTCAGGAGGGGAGGAAATATCGAAGACCAGAGGATGCATGCAAAAGTGCCTCCACTGAAAGTAATTGAAGCAGGAGACTTCATCCTCTTCAACGTCATAAAAATAAAAAAACTCAGCTATTGTAGGGAACTCACTGGCATGCAAGCGCTAAAAAAGGAAGAAGCTAATCATGACAGCCCATCCCCTGAGAGACAAACGAGAGGGCACAAGCCATGGTAAGCAAAGATCTCTCCAAGGGATGGATGAATGGGGAGACAAAGACGCATCTCCGAGGCGTCTTTGAAAAAGCCGACATCCCCTCGAGGAAGAAAGTTGTAGGGCTTGTCGGAAGTCGAAACTCGTAAAAGTAAGTCCGTTGAAAGACGGAATCGCCTTTAGATATTTTCCAATCCTAGAGAGGTCATTGTTGAAGCAGCTAAATAAGAGGACTTCCATATGAAGTCAATCCCAGTGGAAGATCGCTACTGGAACAAAGAAGGACATAGGGTATCCATTAAAAGGAAACCTAAGAAACAACAAGGAATGAGAAATCTCCATGATTCAAGAAGAAAGAAAGAGAATCTTGGAAAGTGAGGGTAGTTCAAGGAAACCCTGGGTCTTAAGGAACCAAAAACTTAGTGGAAAGTAAAGTCAGCAACCCCTCAAGTTTCCAAATTAAGAGGAAAATCACAGTTTCGGAAGGGAGATAGGCATGAGCACTAGGCACTGCCGCTAAATACCTCTAGGAATAATCAACTTAGTCTAGAAAAGCTCAGCCCTCCTTTGCTCATAAATGGGCTCCTTTAGGTTATGCCTCGTGTGCTCCTCAATGAGACTCCTCAGATTTCTTTGGGTCAAGGCCAGCTTGTATGGTTGCATGGACCTTCTGGTATGTCTCCTCAAGGATGTCATCCTAGATTTATCTAGGGTTATCAACTTTGCCTTAAGGAGAACTGAAGTACTCCTCAAAGCAAGGAAGGACGAAGGGAATATAAAGCAAGATCAAAGCATTAAGAACTACACAACAATAACAGTAACTCAAGGGAAAGAAAGCAGATTGAATCGAACAATTTGAAAAAGAGAGGTACATCGATAATTCAGAAAAACTATGGAACATATGTTTCAAAACAAAAATTCAGAAGTCTAAAGAAAGAAAACCCTAAAGCCTATTCTAGGGATCTGTGGGAATTGGAGGAAGAGAGCCTAGTAGCTCAATAACTGCTTCTTCTAGCAGGTCAACGGGGGAAGACTTTGATAGGTTGGCGGTAGAAGTTTCCATGAAAGGGGCACCTAGTAGTTCTATAGGTGAAGTCTCTGGAAGACCGTGAACAAGCAAGCGAGCAGGGAACTGGGCTTCAGCAAGGGCTTTTTCCACCAGGTCAGTCGAGAATGGAAAAACAGCAGGGGTGATAGAGGATGAAGCAGGGAGCCTAAAAGTCACAAGAATAGGGACACCTGAATGAGCAAGAACATTCTAAGCCGAGACCTCAGCAGGAGAGATAAGCACCTCAAAATCCTCACCTTCTGCATCAGACACCTTTGCCTCTCTCTCAGTGGGGATAGTAAAATTGAAATCCAACTCAGGATAAGTCTCCTCGGCCTTATCTTGGAAAGAAATCCACCCTTTGGCGCACCTGGTGACTACATCATCCTTCAGCTCAGAGATAGCCATATCCTTCTTTTTTATGGCATATCTTAGCTCTTCAAGCTCACTGTAGAGGGTACCATTTGCCTTTGATAGAGAGACATACTCATTCTTCAGGCTCTTGAGGGAGCTCTGGGCATCAAAATCCTCCTGATTGGCTTTGACCCAGACGTCAGTTTTAAGTTTCAACTCCTCCTTGGCCATTCATAGCTCATCCATGGCTCTCTTTTCTTCTTCCTCTGCCTTACCTTTGGCAGCCTGTAAGCCCTTGAAGGAAGAGGCCTACCACTCCAATTTCTCTTGAAGATCTTGCATACGAGCTCGGAGGTCATTATTTTCAAAGGACAGTTTAACGACCTTAATCTCGTATGCCTTAAGAGCTTTAATAGAGTTCTCTAACGATTGGGCCCTGCTCATTAAGCTCTTCACATAGATAACCAACTAGGGACAGAAAGGAAGGCGAGTGAAGGTTAGCACAAAATTACGACATAAGGCTAAACAATAGCATAAAAATACAAGAATTTACAGCAGCAGCTCCTTGAAGAGTTGAGATGATAGAGGCTTTAAGAAGCCCTCCGCAAGTCAAAATTAGGAATCACAAAAGTAATGGCACCAGCAGCAAGCTCAATATTGTCAAAAAAAGAATCCTCATGCTTGTCAACTTTCAGATGCTTCCCTTTCTTAACTTGGGAGCTCGTGTAAGGCAGCTTAAAAGGCTTTTTAGAAGATTTGGGGAAGGTAAAAGCAGACTGGATGCAAGGGACCAAGTCCAAGGCTCTCTCAACCTCAGAAGAAGAAGGAAAAACTAGTCCTAACTCAGGAGTCTTTTCAAAAACAAGCTGATCCACGTGAAGGGAAGAGGTCTTTAAAGCTTGTGGAGCTCCCGATGGTGGAGTCTGTGCTTTTTTGGATGAGAAAGGGGGAGAAGGTACCACCAAATTTTGTACCTTGGCTCTAGTAATGGGACTGTTGCTAGAACCAACCTCAGCCTTACGCTTACCACCATTCCTCCCTTTCTTTAGTTGGTCAACCCTAGACCATAGTTATCAAATCGAATATCAGAAGGTGTATTATTTTTAAAATAATAGTGTATCGTATTGTGTATCGTAAGATACGGTATAATTTTAAATAGTTAATAATAAAATATATATTTAAAAATTTTAGGGTGTCTAGATGTAATTTATTAACAGATATATTTACAGTGTGCATAAATTTTACGAAGGCTGAAGAACACCTAGGACCAAGAGTCGAAGGCCAGCGAACACCCAAGAGGAGTCGTCGAAGCTGAAGAACAACCAGGACCAGCGTTGAAGTCCAGCGATGGCAGCAAATGACTCAGATTGGAAGGCCAACAAACCAACAAAGAAGGTAAAGAGGGATTTTTTTTTTAAAAACCCTAGCACAAAAAAATCAGTATATTAGCACAAAAGACATTGTTCGATCCAAAAAAAAAATTAAACAACTTTTGCTCGTATCGTTCGTATCGTATCGTATCGTTAAAGAGTATCTTGTATCAGATGATACGATGTAAAAATGATAAATAACTATGATCCATATCATTTTACCTCTGTATTGGAACATATCGTATGATACGTATCGTGTATCGTACGATACTAACAACTATGCCTTAGACTGAAGTTCCTCTGGGGTAGGCTCCATCGAGGAAGAACCTGGAAGACTTAAAGTGAGTCGGGAAGGAGGTAGAGGAGAGCTAAAAACAAGGGAACTAACAAAGAAAGTATTACCTTCTACTTTCTCAACTCTAACAATAGAGAGAGGGATTGGGGCTTCTATTGTTACCTCTGGAAGGCTGAATTCTTGCTTTACAAGAACCCAAGGCTTGATGAAATCAGAGTATTTTTCTGGGTCACACTTCCCCAATTTCAGCAGCACCCGACTATCCTCAGCATTGAGATCAGGTCGAACACCTGAGGAGCAATACAAGTAGAACAAAGTCAGTAAAGAAATTCACTAAATTCGATCCTAGTAAACTCACGTAAAGACTCACTCAGGTTATTAAGGTCAGACTAGGCTCTAGGGATTAGAAGAGTCTTTCTTGTCTGCAGGGTTGTACTCCCACTGTGTGCCACAAACATAGAAGCACAGTTTTTTCCAGTTCTTATGGGAACTCGGGAGGTCAGAGATGATTAATTTGGCATTGGTTCATTTGAAAATATACAAAAAACCTTCGGAGGAAGTATGCTTAATGTTGAAAAGTTCTATGAGTAAGGAGATGGTGGGAACCCCAAGCTTATGTTTCTTAAAGAAAACAATGAGACCCACCAGGACACCTCAAAAATTAGGAGAGAGTTGAGCAAGGAAAATGTTGAAATGCTGAAGAACATTCTTGATGAAAGGGTGTAAGGAAAAGCGCAGACCGTTATCTAAGGCAGCCACAAAGAAGCAGGCCTTCTTGTGAACCTGAGAAACATATGGGGTAAATTCCTTTGGACACAGTATTGTACCCCAGGAGGAAAACCAAAGCGAGCACTGAGAAGCTTCATAAGAGAAGTAGTGACTTCACTAGGGCCAACGAGCTCTGCATTTCTGAAAGCTACACCAATGCCCAATGCGGAGACTCCCACGCCACTCCCCTTGCCTTTACCTTTGCTAGGATTCAAAGGCGTAGGAGAAGACGTTGAAGGAGGTTCCTCAGTATTCACTCTGACATCGACAGAATCGACCGAGGAAAGTGGTCAATTTCTTCATCTATTTCTCCTAAAGTGGTCGAAATTTATCGAAGTCCAAAAAATAGGATTTGGAAAAAGTGAAGATTCTAGCTTGAATCGAGTTTTTGAAGTTTCTCAACGTCATTTTACACTTTAAGAGGTAGGGTTTTTTTCGCTAATTATACTTGTTTTTAACCTAGGGTAATTAAATGAAATGGGTAGGTTGTTAGAGATTTTTAACACTTGCCTATGGTGATGAAATTGGTGAAATGGGTATAGAAAATAGGTGGAATAAATTTCATCTGAAATTGGATATATGGGATGGACCTAATGTGATTCTTGAGTTATGTGATTTGTGGGCATGTTATGTGTTTACTTTATGCTTGGATGAATTTAGTTTGTTGATAGCATGATTATGTGATAACATGCTTGAAAATTGTGTTGTAGAAAATGTTGATATATATATGTACCTGTGATATATTGACATTGATGGATTATGAGAATTGTATGCTTGGATATAATTGACCATGAAATGTGTTAAAATAGTTCATAAGTCATTCATAACATATTGAACATTATATTGTTGTTGCAGTGGTACATCACATTGCATATGCACGGGGACATCACATCATGAAGGTGTGTGTGCATGGTTATAATCAACACCACACTTGGTGGATGACAGGTGGGCTTGGAAAAGTTGGGTCGTAAACCTGACTAAGTTGCACGGTTTGCATGGTAAATAGGTTCGGGGTTAGTAAGAAGGGCTAGAAGATCCCTTGGGCACAAGACCCGGTGATTGGGATATGTACTCCCTTGGTTCGGTCCATAAAATGTGTGGGTTGAGTTACCCTTAGTGTAAGTCCATAAATATCCACCCAAAAAAGATCATAGATTTGTAAATGTCATTTGATGTGTCACATAAATGATGAATTTATACACATTGGCATAAAATGTGTTGTTGGAGCCGATGAGGGCTCGGCTTGATGTGCATGAATGAGTCTCATCTTATTTCATGGCATGACATGATAAATTCTAACATTGAATGCATATTCTTACTTGGGATGTGAAGAATTGTTGAATTGTTGCATGTGAACATTTCATATGCATCTAGGTTGGAGAATAGCCTCCTTAGGAGATACCCTATTGAGCATGACTCATCCTTTATGGGACAACATTTTAGGTGCGGGGTTTATGCCGATGGATAACTCTCATCTGGGCCCTCAATGAAGAAGAAAAGCTGACTTGTGGCTTTTAACAAAGTTTTGTAAAAAAATTGATGTAATTCATTTTGGACATGTAATTATATGTATATGATGAGATAAGATTTGTATGGACCATATTTTATATGAAAAAAATTCAATATACATGTCTTGGATTGATTTGAAATAGATTGGAGTGGATTGGCAATAGAAAATAGGGAGAACAGACCACTCTGTCAAAAACCTTCCGGAAGAAATTTTCAGTGTGCAAAACCTTCTAGAAGGTCGACCAAAACCTTTCGAAAAGTTTTTTAAATATATGAATGATTTCCTATGCTTGGGGCTTGAGTCCTTTTGTTCTAATGATATAAATGACAGTAATTGTGTTTAAATTGATATATATTGGACATCGGATGAGTCATGTGTTAAGACATACACAGGTTATGCGTTTAGGGAGTGCTCGGTACAAAGAAGACTCTGCCCAATGTTGTGTTGTTGTGATCCCGATAAAGGGGATGATGTGCCGTAGTGTCTGGTTATGCGATATTTACGAGTATTTTTACAAGTTGATGGATGGTCAACGAGTGATAAAGGACCCCCGATTTTTGGGACGTCACAGGAAACCTTCTAGAGGATCAAAACCTACTTGACTACACCTCCCCTTCTTTCACATGCCATACCGGGTGAAACTTTATATCTGTACCTTTCTACTTTTGCATTGGCAGTAAGTTCCGTCCTCGTCAGGAACAATGATGGAGTGCAAATGTCAATTTATTTGTGAGCAGAGCATACCGAGGAGCGGAAATTAGATATTCAGAACTAGAAAAACTAGTGATGGCCCTGATCTCAACAGCAAGACACCTGCGACATTACTTTTAGAGTAATACTGTTGTTGTGATCACAGAGCAGCCTCTAAAGAGAGTCTTGGGAAAACCAGATGTATCCATGAGACTCCTAAAATAGGCAGTGGAACTAGGCGAGTTCGATATCCAGTACCAACCAAGGGTGGCCATCAAAGCACAAGCCTTGGCAGATTTTATTGTTGAGCTTACACCTGCAGAGGAGACCAGAGAGCATTCCACACTTCATAGATCAAGCCTCGACACGTAAAGCAATCAAATGCTTGACGAGGACACCCAGACGCACGACAAGTACACCCAAGCACCCAGGCAAGGCTCCTAGGCATCCAGACTAGGCGCCCAGGACAGTACAGGTGTCGAGGCGCCCAGGGAAGGCACCCTGCCTAACGCCTAGACGTCTAGGCCTGGCACCCAACATGGTGCCTCGGCTCCTACAGCGCTCTCCGAGCTCTCTTCTTAGCCACTCTGGAAGCTCTACGTGGACGAATCTTCGACTCGTGAAGAAGGTGGAGCAGGCTTGGTCCTGATCAGCCTCGATGACACTTCCATCAAGTATGCTGTAAAGCTCCACTTCATTGTCTCTAACAATGAGGTGGAATATGAAGCCTTCCTCTTTGGTATAAGGTTGACAATTGAAATGGAAGCCAAACACTTCATCACTCACACTGACTCTCAGCTGATAATTTACCAAGTGAATGGCAAGTTCAAAGCAAAGGGAACGAGAATGCAAGAGTACCTTGCCATGGTGAAAGCCTTAGTCGAAAAGATCCAAAACTTCCAAATCAGCCACTTCCCGAGGGAGGAGAACAAGGCTGCGGATGCACTAGCCAAGCTTGGATCATCCTTAGAAGCCCCACCAGGACCAACATTCATTGGTCACTAGTTCGAACTAAGAAAGTTCGACATGGAAGCCACAATTGTCTACTGTGCATATGTCGAATCAATCTAGATGACCCCAAGAAGGGCATACCTCCAAGAAGGCGTATTGTCGTATGACCCCCTCGAGGCTAGGAAGCTCAGGATGAGAGCCTCCAAATTTACGATCATACAATACACCCTATGCAAAAAAGGCTACTCCTTGCCATTACTACGGTGCCTTTTACCCGAAGAAGCTGACTATGCCTTGCGGAAGATTCATGAAGGGATTTGTGGAAATCACTTTGGAAGACGCTCCCTCGCCCACAAGGCACTCAGATAGGGCTATTTTTGGCCTAGTATGATGAAGGAAGCCCAGGAGTTCGCCAAGAAATGTGACAAGTGTCAGCGCTTCGCCACTGTGCCTAGATAACCGCAGAAGAACTCACAGTCATCACCAGTCCTATCCCTTTTCCAAATGGAGCATCGACATCCTATGCCCCCTACCACTCAGTAGAGGACAATACAAGTTCATGGTGATAGCGGTCTACTACTTCACCAAATGGGCGGGGGCTGAACCCCTAGCAAAGATAATGGACGCAAACATAAAAAATTTTATCTGGAAGAACTTGGTCTGCCGCTCCAGGATACCCCACGCCATTGTCAGCGAAAACGCCAAATAGTTCGAAAACAAACTCTTGAACTCCTTATGCTTTGACCTTCAGATAAAATAGCCTAATTCTAGTCTAGTGCACCCGCAGGCAAACAAGCAAGTAGAAGTCATGGCGAGAACGGTGTTACGTAAACTAAGGACAAGGCTCGAAAGAGCGAAGGGTCATTGTGTCGACGAACTCCCGGGTGTATTGTGGGCCTATCGAACCATGTCAAGAACTCCTACTAGGGAAACCCCTTTCTCCCTCACCTTTGAAACTAAGGCGGTCATCCTTGTGGAGATTGGGGAACACTCTCTAAGGGTCCAACACCATGACCCCATCACCAACAAGGAGGGACTTCACATCAACCTCGACTTGGTAGATGAGGCAAGGGAGATGATTGTGATCTGCAACGCAGAATACAAGTGCTGCATGGTGAAGTACTACAACTTGAGGATGAAGTCTCGTTCCTTCCAACCAGGAGACTTGGTCTTCAAGGAAGACAACATAAATCTTTCTCCGGAGCTCATCATAACCATCAATGAAAGCATCTGTAAGACCATTCCTTAGATCTTCCTCAACCTGAGAAGCTCTCTCCTGAGTTGCCATTACCTTAACCTCTTTAAGCATGACCTTTTTTCGGGTCTCTGCAAGCTTAACCTCCTTGAGCGCGTCCTTTTCAGTCTGAAGCTTAGTTGCCCTCTCACAGGCCTCCAAAAGCTCAACCCCGCTGAGCGTGTCCCTCTCACGGGTCACAACAAGCTCAGCATGAGAAGCCCTACCAGCAGCTTCAAGCACAGTAATCCTCCCCTGAGCAGCAAGAAGGTCATTCTGTACAACTTCATGGCTATGTTTCAACTAGTGATAAAGGACTATCCTTGAAAATAAACACAGAGATGCAGTTGAGGCCTAAAGAAAAACAAAAGGCAAAATGATGTTAGACACTTATGGAAGAACGGGAGAAAAGGAGAAAACAAACCCTTACCTTAGCCCATCCTTGTACAAAAGAGTTGAGGATCCCCTCAATTGCCAAGGCACCAATCTCACTCACATCGTTGGAAACACAAATCTCCCAAGTTGCTCTCTAATGACCTGTGCGTTACTTAGCATGGACCTAATCTGAGAAGGTACCCTAGAAGAAGTTCCCATAGGAGGAGTGAATGAACGGGTGGTAGAAGATACGACCAATGAGGGGAACTCTGGAGTAGGAAATGCAACTGAAGGAATTTCTGACTGAGGAGGAACCACTGGAGTAACGGGTGCAGCTGAAGAAGTCGACGCTCGAGGAGGCATTATCGAAGGGGTCGCCTGAGGAGTGCCTGCCTCGGGCGACACTATTGGAGAGGTCTCTTGGGAGACATCACCCATCCTCGCCACCTTGGAGGAGGAGGGCTCCTACCAAATAGGCGAGACCCAATCACCTTTCTATCTATAGTTGCAAAGAAAATGAATGGTTTATTAGATAAAAATTATCAAGTAAAGGGAAAAAGTACAAGAGTATCAACACACTCTTTTTTTTCAAGGAGGAACCTCTAGACCTTGGAGAGGGTTCGCCAGCCCTGACACCTACCGAAGAGGAACCACTAACTCCCTCGTATCTAGGCATAAGAGCTTCAAAGTCCCTTATAGAGTGAGCCCTCACAAGTTGTAGCTTCCACTCTTGGTCCTTGGATAGCATAGGAGAAATTGCAACGAATATGATGAGTACACAACCCACAAAGAATGTAGTAAGAGAAGGGTAAGAATATAGGGCGTACCAACTGTCTTTGGAGCACCCCATCGTGTTGGTACCAAGGTCTTATCAGCATTCGAAGCCCATTCTCCACCGACGAATATGAAACGAGACGTCCAGTTATGATAGTTGGAGGGCAGTCTAGTAATCAACTTGCCTCCCCTTGTAGTAAAATAATATCACCCTCGGTTAGGTGCAGGAGTATCACTCAGGTAATAAACTGCGTGAAACTCGCCAGGAGAGGCACCCTCATGGTGCACCTCCTCCACAATGCCAAGAAACCCAGCAAAACTCTCTAATCGTTGGGCGCCAACCTCCTAGGTGGTAGTGAAAAATAATTTAGGATGCAACAAATGGAAGGAGACATTAGGTACCTGAGCCTAGTCTTAACCATCTTCTCATAAATGGAGATGTCACCAGAGGAGTCATCGCAAGTAGGTTCACCCATCTCGGTTCGACGACACAATACCGTAGGAGGGACGTGGTAAGCAGAGACAATCTGCAGAATGTCAACATCTGTATTTAAAGTGCTAGAAATAAAACTTACTTTGGAACCATCACTATTGAGAGCTACCTTGCCTTGGTGCCTTTTGTTACGAGGGCGAGAAATATTGCCTGGACCATTACCCGGGAGATCTAGAGGAATTTGATTTTGAGAAGTTGCAGATGGAGGAACTAGATCATCACCACCAAAAGTGTCTGGCGTACTCTGTCTTCCAACTCCAAAACCAGGCTCGTTAGAGACTTCCTAGGATGCCTTGCCTATATTGGTACCCAGCCGTTGGGTGCGAAGTCGCTCACCTGGATGCTGCATGCCCAAGACACTGGTTTATTCGCCTAAGGCATTGGTCTGGTTGCCCAAAGTGCCCATGGAGTTGGCCTGGTGGGCCGAGGAGCCCAAGGTGGCCTGCTTGCCAAAATCAGCATGCTTCAGCCTTTACTGCTTGCCCGGGTCATCATGCCTCATCTCTTGCTCGCCTAAACTCCCCAAATCAGTGCCCAATAGGCAGCCCTGCTTGCCTAGATTGCTAGAATCAGCGCCTGGTGCCTCTCTCTGCTCACTTAACAAGCTGTCTCGTGTGCCTGTACAATCTAACTCTCCTCCACCATGGCTTCCAACCAGCGAAGCATGGACAACTGCACTAGGCAGCCCCCTCAGTGCGTGAATAGTAGCAATAGTAGACGCCCATGGTGCCTCCACTCTAGCATCGACGTCTCAATCTCCCAAGATCCTTCGTCGATCAATGATGGCTTCTCCTTCTTCAATAACATTAGGTACTTGCATCTCTCCTTCCTCAATCGACATTGCTTCTCAAATGCTTAACTAAAGAAATGGATTTTGGGGAATAAATCTCTCTTCCTCTCTCAAGATTGAATAGAATGGGTAAAATGAAGGAGAAATATTCTCTTTATAGTCTAGGGTTTCTTGGAACCAAGGAAAAAACAAAAAGGCTCAATTCAAAAACAAAGGCTTTTCTGGAATTGAAAAGAGGGAATAAAGGAAAAGTTTATATCGCTGGAGACATCCTACACAACTAAAATATATATCAGGAAAGAGGGAGAAGCCTTGGTATGTGCTTCAAAAATCGTTTAGGTTTGCCCCCGAGCCTATGCTACCTAATCAGGCAGGAGAGGAGTTCTCTAGGGACATAATTTAAATTCAATTGAATGCCCTTTTCTCCAAGTTTTCTTAGACACAGGGCATTGGAGGGAAAATAATGGACCACACCCAAATAGCCCAATCCATGTGAAAAATCCAAACTTAATTAAGAGCCCAAGCTTATAGAAGACCCAACAGGCCTTATGAGGTCCAAGACAGTCAAGCCCATCACGGAGCTACGCCACCAAGGGAGCATTCAAGAGCCTCACCCTCGCTGCTTGGAGAGAGTCAACCTTCCCTCATCCTTTGACTAAGTTCTTTGGAGAACACCATAACTTCCTTGCTCGTTGAGGAGGAGAAAGGTCGCCAATCTATTTACTTACTATTAAAGTCACTCCAATCCGTTATGACTATTAAACAGCCCTAACCCATTATGACCTCTTGATTAGCTATTTAATTAATAACCATTATGAGGTGACTATAAAATGCAAGCCCTGCCAACACTTGGGGGGCAACACTGTGACGCCCCAAAAATCATAGGTCCTTAATTTAACAAAATTCGGGCAGAGTTTTCTTTGTATGGGAAGCTCTACCCAAAACTCAACTTGTGTCATATACAGTCACATGACCCATCTGAGGTCTAATATATAACACTGATCACATCGGGTCCATTTATCCATACTCATATAACATCATTTAATCACATGACCCATCCGATATCCAATATACGTCCATTCATACACCCACATCATGAATTTATACATTAAACATGGTTAATACAAGTTCAAAATTACGATTCTTTTACATACATTACATATCCAAAAATGAACTTTGCAAAAGTTTTATAAAAATGGACTAAAATCCAACAAGTTGGGCTTTCTTCGTGACTAGGCCCTGAATAAGCACCATCCAACGACGTGTATCCCCCACCTGAAATATTTTTCGTATAGGGTGAGCTACGCTCAATAGAGTATCTCCTACAGAGGTTACTCTCTAATCTAGATGCATATGAAATGTGCACATGTAACAATCAACAATTATTTATCCATTCCAAACAAGAACATGTAATTCAAGATGAGAATTCTACTATGTCATGTCATGGTATGAGATGATACTCACTCATGCACTTTAACCTGAATACTCACCGACTTCCACAACACAATACAATGCACGTGTGTAATAATTTTGTCATTGATGAAATACATCTAATGATTGCTTGAAATAAAAGTCATGTGTTTATAAAATCAAATCATTGTTGAATGTTGCCCATCGAATGAGTACTTTATAAAACAAAATCATGTGTCTTTATTGGGTATCAGATTTTGGAATCACACCGCTGGCTCCGTACTCCATTACACTTTTCTAGAATTTCACCACAGGGGAATGTATGAACCAAGTGGCTGGGTTTTTCACTCGAGAGAAAATCTATCCCTTCTTGTTATACCTGACATAAGTTTTTTTTTCAAGCAACCATGTGACTCAACGGGATCTTCGATCCAACCTTCCCGAGTCCACTTATCAACCATCAAGTATGGAGTTTGATCAACTATTCACACACACCTACACTTATGCCCAATACCCATGAATGTGATGCCAACATCATGCCCATTATGTAATGAATGCCGAATGAGTAATTTAACCGCTTATCATCATATTCTATGGCGACGTACATCATATGGATATAACACTAAATTTTATCACACCGTCAATATATCACTAAGCATATATCAACAACAATATCACAAGCATGTTATTACATAATCTATGTCACTAACACATTTCAGTCATAAAAGCACAATATAAACACATAGCATGCCAATGTAATACCAAATTTCAAGAAATTACACAAGTTACTTTCACACCTCAAATTCAAGCTAGAAATTGATTCAAGTCATTTCTATACCCATTTCCTCATTCTCATAACAATAGGCAAATTATATACACCTAAACATTCCCTATGGACACCATAGGTTTGAAATACACCGAAGTAGAAGGGAACCCTACCTATTGAAGCGTAAAATGAAGGGTAGAACCTTTAAGAATACCAACCACAACTAATTTCTCAAAATCTCTTCTTTGGATCTTTGGTAAAATCATTCGTTCTTGGTATGGTTGTGTAGTCGTCATCGAGAAGATTGACTTTGATTCTTGGCCCGAAGAATTCCGACCGGCGGAACTCCGTAAATCTGAAAAACAAGTCTTGAAATTCTCTTTTTTTTTCCCTCTCCTTCTCTCTCCAACATTTACACACTGGTTTTAGCAGAATATTCTGCTAGAAAATCAAATTTTTATGGATATTTATAATCCTTAATGCTTGGTGCACGTCGCATCACACGCCCCCTTGTCCGGGTCCGTTTTTGTCCTGAAACGATTAATTTCATCCTAGTTTAAGTTCAACTTATTTTTATTTGAACTTTTCTTCAATTATAAGAAAATTTTATAAATTTTATTGGTGGGGACGTTTATGAGGTTACCTGACACCTAGTTGTCTCGTAAAACGTAAAAAATTTGACTATCTCAGAATTCGACGAATTTTTTTTGGGCAACTCGGTTTCGCGATACGAATCCAACGGTAAAGTCTATTGAGATATCTGAACTCTATAGAAATACATATTTTAAATCCGTATTATAGTGATAAATTACTGTTTTACCATTTGTTTGAAAAAGTTTAAATTTATCCGAGTTTTACATTCTTCCCCCATAAAAGAATTTTAGTCCTGAAATTCACACACACATACACCTTCAGCCACATGCATATGCGACAAGTATATCATACTCGTAACAACAAAAATGTACCTCCATCCTCGAATAAGAAAGGATAACAGGTAAGGATAGTGTCCTCGCGCTCCCATGTTATTTCCTAAACTCTTCGGTATTGCTGCATCACCTTCACTAGCCTTACGGTCTTGCCTTACAAAACCTGATTCCGACTATCCATGATATGCACCGGTCCCTCCTTGAAGGTCCCATCTACATCAACAAAAAGCTCTTCCCAATCCACAACATGAGTCAGATCTGGGGTGTATTTCCAGAGCATGGAGACATGGAATACTGCGTGAACACCCTATAAATTTGGTGGTAGTACCAAACAGTAAGCAACTGTGCCCACCCTCTCAAGTACATCAAATGGCCCGATATTCTTCGACGACAACTTTTTCTACTTGCCAAATCTAACCACTTCTCTTTTAGGCATCACCTTTAAGAAGACATGATGTCTCACCTCAAACTCTAGAGGTTGTCGTCGTTTGTCGGCGTAGCTCTTCTGTTGGCTCTGAACCGTGAAAAGACGTTTTCGTATCAAGTCCACTTTCTCCGAGGTGTCTCTAACCAATTCCGGACTCATAGAGGGTCTCTCCCCCTACTTCCGTCCGACAAACTGGAGAACGACAAGGCCTCCCACATAGTGCCTCATAGGGTGCCATCTATATGCACGTCAGATAACTATTCTTGTTGGCGAACTCCACTAAGGGTTAGTGCTCTTCCCAGCTACCCTTGAGATCTAGGATGCTTGCTCGTAGCATATCCTCTAAAGTATGGATGGTTCTCTCCAACTGACCGTCCATCTGGGGATGAAAAATAGTGTTCATCATCAACTGTGTCCCCATGGTTCGCTGAAAACTCTCCCAAATATGAGCTATAAACCTGGGATCCCGATCCAATACTATAGATACGGGCACTCCATGCAACCAGACTGATTTGTACTTTTTAGTGTGTCTGAATTATATTATATTATACACCCAAGTATAAGTGGTCAAATTGTAGTTTTTTCGGTTTTAAGTCCAAGTATCGATCCCACGAAGAGTTGTCTGTAATTTAGATAAAAAATAAATAAATAAATGAATAAAAATAAAAATTATAAAGTTGTTGTTTGAAGTAGTGTGATGTTTTGATAGCTTGTGATGTGAGCTTAGATTGATAACTTGTTTATTGAAATAAAAGAAAGGTGATGACAATAAAATAAAGTGCAGAAATAATAAAATGCGGAGACAATAAAATAAATAAAAATAATATAAAAGATACCCTTTAGTTTAAGGGTCCCATATGTTTTTTAATGGTTAAATACTAGAAATACTACCTTACAACAATTAACTTCCATTTTACTGGCAAGTCAACCGGTAGGTCTGATGTATATAAACCATAGCACAACCGCTTCTTAGGTTAACTGTGGGTAGTAAATTATAACACATCAACTTCTTAGGTTAGCTGGTTATATCCATGTCAATTGATTAACTCAAGCAAACCAGATGGACAAGCCATTCATGAGGAATACTTGAGTTATTCACTTGATCTCATGATTGTAAAAACATATATAAATAAACCATAACTCAACAACTTCTTAGGTTAGTTGGTGGTATTATATTATAACTCAACAACTTCTTAGGAAAGCTCGTTATAGATGGACCAATTGATTAACTCAAGTGAACCAGAAGGCAGAGCCAATTCATAAGGAATACTTGAATTACCTAAAAGATCATATGTAATATATATATATATATATACATATATATATATATA
>CM042196.1:6976942-6987958 GCA_023539305.1 Ilex asprella
ATATATATATATATATATATATATATATATATATATACACTAGTTAAACAACCTTAGCATTCCGGTGGAGGACAAGCCATACCGGTTGGAACGCCGTGGTTGCTAGACTGGTAAAGTCATATATAATACATAATATATATAAAGCTATAAATAAAACATCAGCATTTACATAATCTAACCAATATAATACATATGTTTCCCTCGCACCGGAGGGTATAAGTGACTACTCACTCTTCATTGCTACATACAAGTAAGAAGTGCGGGTATTCATTATTACAACTGAAATTAAACGATAACTTCTTTCACAAGGAACAATTGAAACACAACCACCTTTATTATCATTCAAGACACAAAAGTGGCGGTAGTTCAACTACCCGAATAGAAAGATTACAACAGAAAAGTAGGAATACAGAAAAGGTATCACACCCACTGGCTATTTCCTTCTCTTTTCTCTATTTCTTTCTTTTCTTTTCTCTCTTTACTCTTGTGTGGATAACTGGTTTTGGAGAGTAAGGGATGGTCTTTGGAAAGTATATGTTGGTGTGGAGAGAATGTAGGAAGGCTTGGGGTGGTGTATGTAGAGAATGGAGACAAGGTGTGGTGTTGGTGTGGAATTGTTGGAGAATGAATGAAGAAATGAGAAAGCAACCCCTATTTATAGAGGGGCGAGGAGGTGAACGGCCAAGGGGCTTTTAGGAAGGTCTAGAGGCCTTTGGGAAGGCCAAGGAGGGTTTAGGAAGGTTACCACTACCTTCCAGAATGGTGGTGGCTTGTAGTGGTGCTAGGTGTTGCCTCCTCGATCTGCTAGGTGTCGTTTTCTGATTGGTTCATATGTCTTGCTCTGATTGGTCCATATGTCTTGCTCTGAGTGTGCCAAGTGTTGTCTTCTCATTGGTCCATGTGTCATTTTCTCACTGGTCCATATGTCACCTCCGGATTGGTCCGAGTTTCTTTATTGTACTATAGTCCTTCGTAGTTTCAAGCTTTGCAAAATAGTCTTGTATTCTCTGATATTTCTGCATTTGACCCTATACTTTCAAACATAAAATATTAAAATATTTAATTTACACCCAAAACATAATTCATAATATTTATTTATTTTATCTTACAAAATTGATTACTTAATCATTCGAATTTACATACTAATTAGGGTTAATCACAGACAATCTCCCACATATACAACCTGCAGAATTCCTCCAGTGTGACGGTCATCCGCACTGTAAAAAGTGTGCCGACTTCGTAAGCCGATCCACTATCACCCATTTGGCATCATGCCTTCGTGATGTTCGTGACAAGTGGGTCACAAAATTCATCATGACATGCTCTCACTTCCACTCAGCTACCTCCAAAGGCTGGAGTAACCTTGCTGGTCTCTGGTGTTCAGTCTTCACCTGCTGACACGTGAGACATCGACTAACAAAATTCTCAACATGTTTCTTCATTCTGTTCCAATAATACTGGCGACGAAGATCATGGTACGTATTCGTGCCACCTGGATGCACATCAAAATGGGAGCAAAGGAACTTTCTAAGGATCTCCTCTCTTAGCTCCGCAGATTGGGGAACAACAATCCTTCTCTTAAACTGAAGACTACTATCTGTATGAATGGTCCAGCCCTCATCACCTGCACCTAATTGTACTCGGTCCCTAATGGGCAAAATCGCTGTATTCTACCCCTAGGACTCGATCACTCTGCTCAATAAGGAAAGCGTAGCCATCAAACTCTCCAAAGTGCCTTGAGCCTGACCTATGTAGCGTAGTCTGAACTGTCCCACCGTCTTGAGCATCTGTCACTTTCGGTAAGCCATACTAGCCAAGATTCTCCGTGACTTCCGGCTGAGGGCATCAACCACTACATTTGCCTTACAAGGATGGTAATTCAAAGTGAAGTCATAGTCCTCTAGATACTCCATCCACCTGCGTTGCCTCATGTTGAGGTCCTGCTGTGTAAAGATGTACTTCAGACTTTTGTGGTCCAAAAATACCTCGAACTGCTCATTGTATAAATATTGGCACCAAGCCTTCAAGACAAAGACTATGACTACCAACTCCATGTCATGCGTATGATAGTTCTGCTCATGATTCTTTAACTGTCGAGAACCCTAAGCCACCACCTTTCCCATTGCATCAAAACACGACCAAGTTCGTCCTTCGAGGCATCACAATACACTGTATACCTCTGTCCCCTTTTCGGGACTATCAAAATAGGGGTGGAAGTAAGCCTCCTCTTCAACTCCTGGAATGCCTTCTCACACGAATCATTCCATTCAAACTTGATCTCTTTTTGGATTAACTTGGTCATAGGTGCAGCTAATCAAAAAAAGTCCTCAATGAACCTCCCTTAGTACCTTGCCAATCTAAAAAAATTGTGTATTTCAAAGTTTGACTTCAGTATTTCCCAATTCATAACTACCTCAACCTTCTCTAGGTCCACGGATACACCGGAAGTCGATACCATGTGCCCTAAAAATTTCACATTTGTAAGCCAAAATTCATACTTGCTGAACTTGGCGCACAACTGATGGTCACTCAAGGTCTGAAGAATAACCTTTAAGTGACTCTCATACTCCTCCTTAAACTTGGCGTAGATCAAAATGTCGTCAACAAAGACCACGACGAATTGATCTAGGTAAGGTTGGAACACCCTATGCATGAGATCCATGAATGCCACCGGTGCTTTCGTCAACCCAATTGGCATCACTATGAACTTAAAATGTCCATATCACTTTCTAAACACTATCTCAGTGATATCAGCCTCCCTAATCCTCAACTAATGATAACCGGTGCAGAGATCTATCTTGGAGTAGACCCGCGCCCCTTTCAGCTGATCAAATAAATTATCAATTCTTGACAAAGGGTACCTATTCTTGATAGTAACCCTATTTAACTGTCGGTAATCTATGGATAGTCAAAGGGTCTTGACCTTCTTCTTGGCAAACAACACTGGAACGCCCCAAGATGAAGAGCTCGGTCTAATAAAGCCCCTGTCCTATAATTTTTGCAATTAGACCTTGAGTTCTTGTAATTCAACAGACTTCATCCCATGCGGAGTCATAGAAATGGGCGATATGCAGGGGTGCAACTCAATGGTGAAGTCTATATCTCTATGTGGAGGTAATCCCGGTAGTTCAT
Organism: Ilex asprella; assembly: GCA_023539305.1. Taxonomy (NCBI): domain Eukaryota; kingdom Viridiplantae; phylum Streptophyta; class Magnoliopsida; order Aquifoliales; family Aquifoliaceae; genus Ilex; species Ilex asprella. The sequence continues at coordinate 6,980,075 of CM042196.1, forward strand.
CTGAAAAAATATCCTCATACTCACAAACTACCCGAGGTAGACCCAACTCTTGTCTCATCTTGTCCTCCAAGGTAAGACTTACTAGCCAACCCATCAACTGTCGGTGCCAATGGGAGTCATACACTACTTGGGGCAAAACGTCATGCTTTTCTCCTTAGAACTTGAAACAAACACCCTCCGGTGTGTAGGCAGTGACCCTCTTACAATCACAATTAATAATGACTCGATATGTCGCCAACCAATCCATCCTAAGGATGACATCAAACTCCGACATGTCCATGATCCTAAGGTCCACGGTGAATAGAATCTCAGAGATTTTTAACTCACAACCCCGACATATCTGAACAATACTCACCCTAGCTCATAGGGGAGAACTCACATACAATGAATCTTCCAAGGTTCGAAGTTCTAAGCCCAAATCCCTCACACAAGTCAAATAATAATAGAACACTAACTTAGTATCCCAAAGTAGGGATCAAAGTTGAACATTTGAGATTTCTCTCATTGTCTCACTAGTAGAGCGTGTGCCACCACTAATAGATATTTACACCCTGAGCCATCCCATTCATTATTTTTTCGACCCCCAAAGTTATGTTCTCTAACCCTAGTGTCTCCTTTTAATATACACTTTGCCATGCATATACTTCACATAACATATAGCATATTAAAACACATAACAAGAGATGCACAATGAATGCTATGGTCTAAACCCATGCTCATCAAGCCCTAGGTAAATCGTATACCTATGGTCTGATACCAAGCTGTGATGCCCAAAAAATCGGGGGTCTTTAATTTAACAAAATTCGGACAGAGTCTCTTTTGTACAGGGAGTTCTACCCAAAACTCAACTTGTGTCATATATAGTCACATGACCCATCCAAGATCTAATATACAACATTCACCACACCGGGTCCATTTATCCATACTCATATATCAACATTTAATCACATGACCCATATAATGTCCAATATACATCCATTCATGCATCATGAATTTATGCATTAAACGTAGTTAATACAAGTTCAAAATTACAATTATTTTACATACATTCTATGCCCAAAAAACTAACATTGCAAAAATTTTACAAAAATGGACTAAAAGCCTCAAGTCCGTTTTTCTTCGTCGCTGGGGCCCCAAATAAGCACCGCCCAACGACGTGTATCCCTCACATGAAATATTTTCCCGTATAGGGTGAGCTACACTCAATAGAGTATCTCCAACAGATGCTACTCACCAACTTAGATACATATGAAATGTGCACATGTAACAATAAACAACTATTATCCATTTCAAACAAGAACATGTAATTCAAGATGGAAATTCTACTATATCGTGTCATGGTATGAGATGATACTTACTCATGCACTTTATCCCGAGTCCTCACTGACTCCCACAACATAATACAATGCACATGTGTAATATTTTTGCCATTGATGAAATACATCTAATGATTGTTTGAAATAAAAATCATGTGTTTATAAAACCAAATCATTGTTGGATGTTACCCATCGAATGAGTATTTCATAAAATAAAATCATGTGTCTTTATTGGGTATTGGATTTTGGAATCACACTGCTGGCTTCGCACGCCATTACACTTTTCTAAAATTTCATCACAGGGGAATGTATGAACCAAGTGGTAAGGTTTTTCACCCGAGGGAGAATCTATCCCTTCTTGCTATACCCGACACAAGTTTTTTTTTCATTCACCCATATGACTCAACGGGATCTTCGATCTAACCTTCCCGAGTCCATTTATCAACCACCAAGTATGGTGTTTGATCAAACATTCACACACACCTACACTCATGCCCAATGCCCATGAATGTGATACCAACATAATGCCCACTATGTCATGAATGTCAAATAAGCAATTTAACCGTATATCATCGTATTCTATGACGACTTACATCATATGCATATAATATCCAAAATATATCACACCGTCAATATACCACTAAGTATATATCAACAACAATATCACAAGCATGTTATTACATAATTTATGTCACTAACTCATTTCATTCACAAAGGCACAATATAAACACTTAGCATGCCCATGTAATACCAAATTTCAAGAAATTACACAAGTAAATTTTATACCTCAAATTCAAGCTAGAAATTGATTCAAGCCATTTCTATACTCATTTCCTCATTTCTATAGCAATAGGAAAGTTCTATATACCTAACCATTCCCTATAGATACCATAGGTTAGAAATAAACCAAAGTAGGAGGGAACCCTAGCTCTTGAAGCGTAAAATGAAGGGTACAACCTTCAAGAACACCAACCACAACTCTAAACTTTTGATTTATGAAAATCTCTTCTTTGGATATTCGGTGAAATCCTTCATTCTTGGTATAGTTGTGTAGCCCTCGTCGAGGAGATCGAATTTGATTCTTGGTCCGAGGAATTCCAATCAGCTGAACTCCGTAGATCTTGAAAACAAGTCTTGAAATTTTCTTTTTTTCCTCTCCTCCTTTCTCCAACGTTTACACACTAGTTTCAGCAAAATATTCTGCTAGAAAATCATATTTTTATGGATATTTATAACCCTTGATGTTTGGTGCACGTCGCACCAGACGCCCCTTTGTCTGGGTCCATTTTTGTCCCGAAATGATTAATTTATCCCGGTTTAAGTTCAAATTATTTTTATTTGAACTTTCTTTCAATTATAAGAAAATTTTATAAATTTTATTTGTGAGAACATTTGTGAGGTCACCCGACACCCTGTTGTCTTGTAAAACGTGAAAAATTCAATTATCTCAGAATTCGACGAAAATTTTCAAGGCAACTTGTTTTTGCGATACAAATCCAACGGTGAAGTCTATTGTATCATCCGATCTCTAGAAAAATATGTATTTTAAATTTGAATTATAGTGGCAAATTATCGTTCTGTCATTTTTCAAAATTTTTTTAAATTTACTCGGATTTTATAAACACATTCAACTAGACAATTCTCTTCTCTCCCTCTCATATCTTGCAAACACTACAATCCCTACACACCTGCATTAATAAAATACCCGGAGATCCTTGCCATTCAAAGTGGACGTAGGTTACCTTAATTGAACCACTATAAACCTTGTCTTGCTTTTATCTCTATCCTTCTACTTACTTTACTGTATTTTATACTACTTACTTGACAAGTGGTGTACAAACCAATTTGTGCATCATCAATAAGAATAAAATGTTAATTTTTTAATTATATTTTATCAAGTAGTGACTTAATTCTTATACATATAAAATATTTTTATTTATTTTTATTATTATATTATTAATTTAACTTTTAGGTTATAGAAAAATATGTGAGAATAAGTTCGATTAAATAATAATGAAATTTTATGCAAAAAATTGAGCGTTAAATTTTTTATGCATGGGTTATATGTATCAACACGAACACAACATGAAAACATAATTAGTTAAACGAATTGGGTTAGGATTGATAAATGTTGATACAAACTCGAAATTACATAATTCGAACACGATCCGACATCACACGTCTCGATGCAATTATCACCCATAGCAAGGACAACACTCGAGGACCCAATGGCAAACTATTGTGGAGGACCTTTCCCCTAAAAAAAATTAATTTAATATCATGCGGGACAATGTCTCATTTATTAGATATTTATTTATTTTTTGATTTCAAGATATTAAAATAATAAGTTTAAATAAGTTTGTTTTGAACTGAATAAGTTTTAATATTTTAAAACTTACACGGTTTAGAGATACTACATGATGTGATAATCCTATTAAGAACGCAACCACTTCTTACGTAGGAAAAGTACGTGTGTGTGAGAGAGAGAGAGAGAGAGAGAGAACCGTAACAAAAGGTTAGAAGAAGTGAAGTCAAAAGGCACTAACACCTTGCAAAATTGATGGAGAAGTCTTTGCATTTCGTACGCGCTGTTGGAAGAAAAGCAAAGAGCAAGCCGTGTACCAAGAGGACTACTCACTCATCAATAATGAGCATTTTTGTTCTTATCTTTTAATGAGAAAAGTCTGGACAACTTCCTAAGATCAATCATTCAAGTCATTGGGCCCAAAAAATTAAAAAAAAAATTGTTTACAAATGCTTTTAGAATCTAGCAAGCACTTTTCTTCATGAATGTTGTATGTTTGAGTTTCGGAACCAATCGCTCCGAAGTGGAATAAAATTCTCAACCACTTAACTCATCCAACCCGATAATAAATAGGAGTCCTATGGCCAAATTATATAGAGTTGAAAGATTCGTGGTCCCTTTGAAATTTCAGGATCCTAGATCACTGTCTGATTCTCCTTTCAAGAGTTTATGAAACGAGCCATTTAAGGAAGACCCAAATCACTAATTTCATACAATGTTAATGAGGTCCTATAATATTTCGACACCACTGAACAAGTTATCATTTTTCATCCATAATCTAACAATATTATGAATTGGAGGTGATGTGAAACCAATTCATATCATTGAAAGCATAATGTGAGACAATTATCAATTGGGGAGGGGGACAAAGTGCAATTAATCCCTTTGTTAAAATTCTCTCTGGGTGTGTGCTTGAAAAAAATATTGAACGGAAATATCGTGTCGTTATTATCACGTAGAATCACTAATCAATAGTAAATCAATATGTAAGCAAATAAGCCTATTAAATGATAATGATAACATGATATCATCGTTACATTCAATATTTACACTTGTGATTGGCCACTAGACCATAAGAGAAAATTCCTTAAAGACGACGACTTCAAAGTCTTGTTTTTTTAATGCTGGTCTTCTACATGTCACATGAGGAGGAAAAACCTTGTGACCGGGGCTATAGGTTCACACAGTAAAGACTTGGTATTTCTACATGATGTATTGAACAGTGTGCCTTCCTCTAATTCAATTCTAGCTTTAGAAAGGATGGGTTAATTATGTTCTCTTCAATTCGAATTTTTTTTATCAGATTCTATTTTACTACTTGTTTTTTAATTTTCGACAAATTTGAATAAGCCAATAATTTTCGATGACAATCTTAACAGAAATTACTTCGTGTTATCGCGGAAGAATACTATGATGAATCCGTGACTTTTTCTATAGAAATTTAACAACCGGCCATTCATTTGACTTGATCGATGTCTTGTGGAAAAAAGGAGAACAAGTTTCTCAAAATCGGTCTAAACTGTAGAGGAAAACAGTCTTAAATAATCCACACAAAGAAAAGCTTTTAAATACCAAAAAGGAAAGAAAAAAGTTTGTTGTGTGGGCCACCCAACTAAAAAATATATATATATATATATATATAATACTATTTTATTTTGTCCTTTTTAGTACAAAAGGAAAAAAACTATTATAACTTTGGAAAAATATTCAAAAAAAAAAAAACCAATGAAAAGTCATGGGATGGGTCATATTTGAAATAAACTTTGGGGGAATAGTGGCACAAGTGATAAATTTAGGGGTTGTAGGTATACTCTTTGTATTGATAACAAGTTCGATTTTTGAAACTTTCTAAAAAAATAGTTCGATTTTAGAAGTCATATCAAAATCAAGTATGAATGTGAAAGTTTGAGGAGGACGAAAGAAAATAGAGAAAAAGAAGAGAGGAGTGTTGATAAAGGAAACATGCCCATTACCCACACCATTATAAAAGTACAAGGGCTATGAATGCCTAATTATAGAGAAGAGTAATGCAAGCGATCTCAAATTTGAGATCAGTGTACTATTAAAATAAATTGATGCGACTCACTTAATATTTTTTACTCATTTAGGATGAGATTCAAGATATTTCCCTTTAACACTTGTTTTATCATTGATTCCCATCTCCTACTTTTTACACCCTGTGGATATCCCCCCCCCCCCCCCCAACAAAAAAAAACAACAAATAAATCTATAGTTCCTTATAATGTACAATAATATTTGCATACCAAGAGAATTCACATTCAACTCTCTCTCTCTCTCTCTCTCTCAAAATCCAATTAGGGTGAGCGTTGGGAAGCATTCCTACCCTTAGTCACGTATTTTTTTTCTAAATTTTTAACGTTGTCGTGCTCTGGGAACAAATTCTCTGTAAATTCACGCTCTCATTTTACAATATTCATGAATTCAATTTTTCAATTCGTGAATTTGACTAATTCGCAATTTTACTTAATTTTTATTTCTCAAATTTCTATTTGGGAATTACTGACTTAGGCCTAAAAACATATATCAAACTCGAATAATTTTTATAAACTATAATTAGCTTTTTAGGACTTTATAACCCAATATATTAAAAATTAAATAGTTTGTCTCATAATTGTGCATGAAATTTTAATTTTCTATATTTTATTTATATTAAACTTTATTGGTGAATATGTGTTTGTATGCAAATAATATGATGCTCTTAAGATACTCCCGCTCTCATTTTTTTTAATATTGACGCTTTTGCGCTTCCACTCTCACCCCGCTCCCACTTTATATGATCTAGTTCCTACTCCGTGTGTCTACTAATGAGAAACAACTTTTATTGATCAATAGAAAATAAAAAAGAGTACATGTAACGACTCATATCCAAACCAAAAAGCAAAGGCAACTACAACCTTCCAAATAACCCAACAAACTAAAAGAAGGATTAAGAGTTCACTTGGAAGTATAGGCCTTGGGCCATTACTTCCAGCTGAACTCGTTATCCTCACAATTAGGAGCAGAACAGAGGCATATCACATGATGTATGACTCTGGTAAATTCCATTGCTGTAGAAGGAGAAGGTTTTGGTGTGTTCTCTTGAATTTCTGTGAGAAAAACCTTTAACAGTATTCTTAATTGCTTGAGCAACTGTATAGTGGTCCTTTTGTTGGTTTCGAAATAACCTTCCATTCCCCTGCATCCACCGGAAATATACACTGCATCACAAGCATAGCCTGAAGAGGACAAAATTCATTCCTTTCTTCTTCCATTGCTGGATTGATAATTCAATAACCTCAAGCCATTGTCTATTTCCACTAACGCATGAGTGATATCTTCGTGGCATCACAAGTTTCCACACTTTCTTGGAGAACTCGCAATTGAATAAAAGATGGTTGTGAGACTCATCTTTTCTTTTATACATCACACACATCAGATCCATTTGGTGGTTGAACCTTTGAAGTCTATCCTTAGTGCTTAGCTTAAGTTTAATTTCCAGCCACATAATGAAAGCCATCATGGGTATAGCCCTTCCAAACCAAGCAACACCATGCCACGAGATCTTAGGTGCTATACCTCTAATATGTTCCCAAGTTGACTTAACTGTGAACTTTCCATCAGCACTCAAACTTCATTTAACAATATCTTCTCTTGCTTGGTTGGGAGAATAAGTTGGAAGCCCATTAATGATAGCTTGCACCTCCTCATTTGCAGCTCCAGGCCAGCTCCATTGGTTGCTGATAATAATTCTTCTCGCTTTCGTATCTTTTGGGATTCTTGTTTGTTATAATTTTGTGGGAGAGCTTCTAGCAAGGAAGGGTCCCATTGGGTGCCAATTATCAAGCCAAAGGCTGGTATTATTTCCATTTCCCACCAAATGGGTCATGAAAGGTCTAAACAGCTCTCTGAGTTTGAGAAGGCTAGCTTCTCCAGTGACTTGAACATGATTGAGTAGCTTTAATATCCCAAAGGTTCCTCCCTCTTATATGATATGCATGAATCCACGAAGACCATAAATTCTCCTCATCATTGAACAGCTGCCCTAGATGCCTCATAAGCAGAGCTTGATTCCAGTCTTTCAATCTTTTAATGCCAAGGCCACCCTCTTCCTTATGTCTACATACAACCATTTAATTGCTAGTTTTCAGGTATATTTCAAAATGGATGGGATAGGAGCAGATAAGAACATGTGGCCTCGTTTATGAAAAAATAAATGGTTACCTATGACCTCATTTATTCATTAATTTTAAATTAAATGATCTG
>CM042196.1:6992958-7033604 GCA_023539305.1 Ilex asprella
CATTTGTTTGTTGTACTCCAAGCTTGGGTCAAAGATTGCGGCATTAAATTGAAATACACTACATGAATTGAAGGGTAGTATAAAAAATACACTACATGAATTGAAATGTTCAGGGCATTGAAGTTTAACGTTTATTATAAAGACGTTAGACTAACGTTTTTAAGATCGTGGACAAACTACAGTATTGGGCTAAAAAATGTCAAATGAACTGACGTTTTTAGGATAAAGACGTCAGTCCATTTGACGTCTTTAACTTAAAAAGTCAGTTCGTTTGATATTTTTTAAAACTGTCTGCATTTGAGAATTACTTTCAAAACTATTATTATTTGGGACTTTTTTTTAAAAAAAAGTCCACGGGATGGGTCAAAATCTCCTTCCATTAGGCAATGGTCTGTGTCAGAGCCAAACCAGTCATTCAAAGCCTCCCTTAATCTAAGGGGGGAAGGGGAGAGAGAGAGGAGAAGAATACTTACTGTTACCGAAGACAGAAGAGATCAGGGCGCAATGGAGAAGACAAGAAGACTTCGACTTTTTGAGACACATAATGAAGCTGCGTAGTGGAGAGGTGGAGAGAGAGAGAGGTATTTGGTGTATTAGGATTTCAAAATATTTTGTGATGAACTAACTAAATAGAAAAATTTGTTTAAGATCTTCAGATATCATTTATTTATTGCAAGGGTAATTTGCTTTGGTTTTGGTGCATTTCATGTAACAGGCGTATATGGTCCTAGAATATGGATGTTCGATTTTTATGGGCTAACTAGAAAAGTACAATCTATAAGTTCAGTGTGGGACATGAAAAGTTTTTATCCTTTTGTTTCAGGAAGAATAACCTCTCATCATATTGCAATAGAGACATTGGACATATTAGCCAATCTATTCCATCTTAGCGTTCGACCTCCCCAACGTTTATACAAAAGATTGGGTATAGGTAATATTGAAACTGTCATTTCCAGTAGTATTGCTGTTGTATTTTTTGCAGCTTTGTTGTTACGGGAACTATGTGATATGGTTTAGCCACTACCCCAATCGAGTTATTTGGGCCTACTCATTATGAATGGGATCAAGGGTACTACAGCTAAGAGATATATCGAAAAGATAGTGTTGGGTTAACCAAAAAACAAAGTTTATCAGAAGCTTGGTCTAGAAGACTTAGTGAAGCAGCACAATAGAGAAGTGGAGAAGATGATTGGTCTAGGGCAAAATTGCCCATTTTGATTTTTTTTTTTCAGTTGAAAGTCGAACTACTGGTTTGTTCGGTTCACGGGGTTTATTGATAACCATCCGATTTAGTTGTTTATCATCAGTTCAATTGCTCAAACAGTCTAATTAATAAATTGGATTGGTTCTAATAACATTGGTTACAAGTCTGAATTAATCTCTACATATTGGGTAAAACTTCATTTATGTTTATTTCTCTTCTTATCGTTTATAACTTTTACCTGCGAATGAAGTTATAATATTGAAAAGTAAACTTTTGGAATAATTTCATAATATAACTCTTAGGCATAGATCTTCATACGAATTATTTTTAGTCATTAATCATAAAAATAAAAGAATAAAATAAAACAATGTAATAAGATGATTTTTTAGATTTTATGTTTTAATTAAATTAGAAAAACCATAACGAAACCTTTTTGCTATCATAATCTAACCCATAACCTGAATATGTAAATGGAGCATTTCCATTCAAAATCACATGACTATTGACCTTAAATTCTGGTGGATGAATATCAACACACAGTCACGTCACTTGGATTCAATAATTCTATTATTTTCTTTTAATTTATAATTTTTGTGATCAATTTTTTCAACTGAATCAATTACATTCATGGTTTTGAAATATAGTTAAAACTGACATTAATTTTTAAATTATCGCTATTGCTATAAAAATATGGTTTGAACTTTAAAAAAGCTCACATTTTTTTAAAAGTAAACTATTTAAATATTTTTGAAAACAAACATTGACTGTATATAAGATCAAATCTTGCATAAATGGATCTGGATTCTCTCCATTATAGTTTTATTCATTTTCTCTCAGTAGTAATCATCGACTGTATGTAAGTGATGGACTAAAATTATGAATAATGAATCCCACTTTTTTTTTTTTTTATCAAAGTAAGACTTTGTAACATTATATTACGTAGGAAAATTTAAATTACAGTCAGACAAAAAAAAAACATTGAGCTCGGGAGGGGGGAGCATAACCAATTCGACGGGAGTGAATTGGTTAGCATAAAGACTGCCACCCAATGAACAACCCTATTACAGGTCCTAGGCTTGTGTAAAAAGCTAAGGTTATGTAACCTAGCAAAAAACCTAATATCATCCACTATGACCCTAATCTCCCATAGGGAAACATCTTATGTAGAGCTAAGTTTGATAATGCTATATGATAGTCATTCAAAATTGTTACATCAAAAAGCAAAATAGCATCATCAAGAAGACACGTTTGGCGCACTGCTTCGGCTTCAGAGGACAAAGAAGACACTGCAGGGAAAGACTTGGCTGCTCCAAAAACCAAAGCACCACCATCTTTACTCACCACAACTCCACACGCAACATTCCCAGATTTGGGATTAAAAGCCCCATCACAACAGATAAGATAAGCAGTCCTAGGTGGGGAAGTTACTCAGAAACCACTGAATCTTTAGAACCCAAGTGACCAGTAGCAGGCCCTTGTAATTGGTCCCTCCACAAACTTTGGGCACGTACAACAGTCGCATATGCATTGACATCCACATCACATAAAACCTTTTGATTGCTAGCTTTCCAAACAACCCAGCCTACAACTGCCATTTTATCCAAAAAACTCAAGCCTACTAGAAGCATCCACCACCAACTCCAATAAACAAGAAGAGCGTTGCACCACAGACACGAAGGAGTCCACTACACACCCAAAAGATAGGTTAATTCCGAACCAAACCCTTCTAGACCAGTCGCGCTTAAACAAAATGTACTCAATAGATTCAGGGAAAGACTTACATACAGGGCAAAGGGGGGAGGAAGCACACTTTCTTTTAAAAATATTCTTCTGTGTGGCAAGAATGTTGTGACAAAAGGGGTTTAGGGGATTGAGCAGCCAAAGAAGAGGAAAGGGGGATCCATTTATCGGTCTAAAAGCAAACCTCCCTACAATCACCAATATGCCACATGAGGCCTTTTTCAACAAAGACCTTCCATGAAGAAGACTGTTCCATGCCCAGGAGGGAGGATGTCTTCTCTTGGCAGTCATCAGATCCCCATTAGGAAAATAAATAGCTTTAAAGAATTTTGCCCAAAATGAATCAGGCTGAGATAATAACCTCCAACATTGTTTTGCTAAAAGGGCTTGGTTAAATAACTTAAAATACTTAAAGCCCATACCCCTAGATTCCTTGGATTCAATCATTTTCCCCAATTCTTATAGCAAATAACTTTCCTCCCGTCATTCCCCTTCCACTAGAAATGTCTAACATAAGCATTCAACTTATCACAAAAATTGTTTGGGAAAGCCACCATTGACATAGCATAATTAGGGGTAGATTGAATCACCACCTTGATCAAAACCTCTTTCCCCGCTTGAGACAAACAAGAACCTTTGTAGCCTTGAAGTTTTTTGACAACACATTCCAACAAGTAGCTAAACACCTCACCTTTGGAACGACCCCACATTGTAGGAATGTCCAAGTATTTAGCTTCGTGAGGAAGGGACTGCATCCCAAAACGATGGCAGAGGATGGACTTATGCTCATCAGTTGTATTCTCTGAAAAAATGATATCAGTTTCTTGGAGATTGGCGCTTTGGCCTGAAGCTACACAATAACTCTAAAGGATCCTGATTAACTCACTAACACAAACATCCTTAGCTTTAAGGAAGAAAGCAGAATCATCAGCGAGAGATGACAGGGTTTCTCCTCTTGATTTTTAGACCCATAAGGTGTTTATCAGCCATCCCATTTAAAATCATAGACAAGAGGACATCAACAACAAAAAGAAAGAGATATGTGGATAAAGGATCCCCCTGTCTTAGACCCCTTTGAGGCTTGGCTTCACATTTACGCACCCCATTCAACACCACTCGATATGATATAGTAGATATACATTCCATAACGAGATGCACTCAACGCTTGTCAAAACCCAGGGCTAATATTGTGGCTTCTAAAAAATTCCATTCAACCTTATCATAGGCCTTGCTGATATCCATCTTAACCACCAACTTCGGGACAATGCCTCTCTTCTTGCCTTTGAGGTGATGAAAGACTTCATTAGCTATGAAAATACTATCCTGGATTTGTCGATTGGAAACAAAAGCTACTTGATTGGGAGAGATAATATAACCCATCATACACTTCAACCCGTTTGCAATAACTTTAGAGATCACCTTGTACACAAAGTTGCATAGAGCAATGGGGCAGAATTGAGAAATTGATTCAGGCACAGCCTCCTTCAGGATGAGGACTTTATTAGTGTGATTCAGCTTAAGAGGCATATGACCCCCCTCAAAAAATTCCTTAACCATCAGGAAAATGTCATGCCCTACAATGTGCCAAAAATGTTTGGAAAAAAAACCAGGAAAACCATCAAGGCCAGGAGCTTTGAGATCTCCTAACTCAAAGATTGCACCCCTCACTTCGATTAAAGAGGGCTCACGAAGAAGGCTTTGGTTCATGACAACAGAAACTTTAGTATTAATAGCCTGCAGAGATTCAGACCAATCCCTCTCACCAACAGTCATAAACTATTTTTGGAAATAAATTTTGATGTGAGAATTTAACTCCCCTTCTCCTTCAATCCATTCATTCTCATCATTCATAAGTTTGACAATATTGTTGCGGTTGTGTCGTTGAAGTGTAGACAAGTGGAAAAATCTTGTATTTTGATCCCCCTCCCTTAAGCCAACAAATCCTAGAACGTTGCATCCAATATTGCTCCTCTCTGCGTCTTATAGCATCAACTTGAGAACAAAAATTTGCCTCATTTATCAGATTCTTCTCAGAAGGGTCAAGTGATTGGATATGACTCAGTTCATTCACGAGGTCCTAAATAATCTTTCTATTATCCCTGAATTTATGTTTGCTCCAATCCATCAACCAGGCCTTGCATTTCTCCATATTGTAGGAGACATTAAGAATAGAAAGACCTAGTTGGCTAGGAAGCCAGTTGTCCTTTATCAACTCCTCACAGTCGGGATCGTCCAACCACAAAAGGGTCTCTTCTTGGGTGACTCCCAAAAATCAATCACAATAGGACAGTGATCAGAGCCCATCCTGGCCTCATGAACCACCTGAGGTGATGGGAATGATTCACACTACTCGGAGTTAACTAGCACCCTGTCTAACCGTTCTTGAAGATTCAAAGCTCTTGGCCTATTATTTGACCAAGTATAACTGGGACCACTGAAACTTAGCTCCAAAAAGCAGCACTTAGAGATAAGATTCTGCAATTCCTCAACCTTCTTAAAACTAGCAGCAACACCCCCTTCCTTATCATTGAGGGAGCCAATCACATTAAAGTCCCTAGTAACAATCTAAGGACAATCAACAACCCTAGCCATAGATTTAAGGCACTCCTAAGTCCTCTGGCACCTTTCAACCTTAGGATCACCATGAAGGTACATTTCCAAGAAAAAGAATGCTGGTTGGAGCTACATCTAACATTGAAGAAGTTCCTATTTTGTTCTACCACGTGAATGATAACATCATCCCTCCACCACAAAGACATCCCTCCCAAAAGATCCACCAGGTCAACATACTCCCCACTATGGTAATGCAAAAATCTTCTCAACCGCTCTAGCTTATGGGACCTATTCTTAGTCTCTATAACGAAAAAGATTGAGGGGTGATGGGTATCAATTAACTCTCGTAGATTACCGACTGTCCGAGATTGCCTTACTCCCTAACAGTTCTAGGAAAGGATTAACATGAGTCGTCTGGTTGTTGAAGGTCAGCCACTACCACATTTTCTAGTTGACAAATCGAGTTTTCCCCTTCAGACATAGCATATGAGGGTTGGTTTGGACATACTTCGGTTAAAATTGTTCTCCCCTCTTCTTTCGTTATTTCCTTCCCCCTTTTCATCTTGCTGATGTTGCAAATGCTTCTCTAACTTCTCCATATAGGCAAAGAATATATTAGATTTGGTTCTTTGAATTAGTCTCCTTTGGTACTTCCTCTTATACCTTCTGGATTGAGTTTTGAGAGCACTTTTTTCCCCATGGTTGTATAGAGAAAAATAAGGGGCCAGAGGATCCGCTAATTGGTTAAAATTTTGGAGTGGCAACTATAGACTCAGATTCGGCATAGGTTTGTTCCTTTTGTGGCCCATTTATTGGGCTTCCATCTCATCAAAATCAGTTTGGGCTTTCCTCTTCAAGGACATATGTTGAAAATCAACTTCCATTCCTTCGTCATCTTCCTCACTCCCACTATTCGAGATAACATGAATGACCTTATCACCAGATTCGTGGGCCTTCAGGCTAGCAGTTGGCTCAATAACATAATAGGACCCTTTTTTGCTGCCACCAACATACCAGGATCCTCCTTGGGAACTGAATGGAAAGAGATATGGTCCCAATCTTGATCCCCAATAGAAAAAGGCACACCAGCAAGAGGGGGATTAAAATAGGGGCCACTTGTTTGGTTATGCTTGCTACGAGTAAGCTCTTTTATTTGTGGTCTTGGAACTTCCTCTGTGGGATCAACATGATCATCATGTCTTTTACTGTCTTGTGCCTTACTCGCTTCTGGAAAGCCACACACTGGGGGAACTTCCTCTTCATCAGCTACATGGAGTTTGCCTTTGCACTTCTCTCTCTTTTGTCCATATTTTCATAGGCTAAAAGGGACCAAGTTTTCCTAAAAAATCCTGAAGGGGCATTGCTTTGGGCGCGCAGACCCCAAGTTACACCTCTCCTTACATTGAATTTGCGAAGGACCTATCCTCTTACACAGATAACAAAAAACAGAAAGCCACTCATACTTAAGAGTGATCCAGATATCATTCTAATTATCCCTAGCCAGAAAGAAACCCTTTTTCTGGGCTCCATCAGATTTATCCTATACTTTACCCGTAGAAAGTCACGCTTAAATTGGACCTCACCATCAAAGTCGTCCAACTGAGTTGGCCCCCAATAACTCTACATACCCTCCATGAGTTACTCTTAGTCATCATATCCAATGGTAACCCTCTTATCTACACCCAGAAATCTGAAAAATGGAACTCAAAATCGCTGATAATACTCTGGGGATGGTAAGTTTTAAGGACCAACAAGGCTCCCATAACTGACCAGGGACCTTGCTCCAAAATCTTATCTCTGCCGCTTTCTTCTTCGAACATAAATATATACGTATTTTTCTCCCAATATGCAATAGAGACGCCTTTGGACGTTTTCTATGAACTTTGCAGAACATTGCTCACCCCTAGTTTATTTAAGGCAGTTTCTGTATAGAAACGACCTACAAGACAAAACTTTTCAACATTCTTTGAAATGGTAGGGTCTGAAAAATAGAGAAATACAAGGGGGAGGGTAGGTGTGCGAGTCAAATTCTGTGTCTTTCTGCATAACAGAGTGAAGAATAAAAAAGATGGCAAAAGACAAAAAGTGAATAACCTCGACAAAACCCCCAATCAAACACCGAAGGCAGAATGGATGAAATGGATGGACAAGAAGGAACAATGGGACCAAACGAAGAAAAGAAAGGGGAGCTAAACAGAGAGGAAAGGACCAAAAACCATGTAGAGACAAAAAAAAGAATGGAGACTTGCGAAGAAGGGGCAATAGCAAAGAAAAAAAGGTTTAGGACAGATCAAGCGATTATGAGGGCTGATTCTAGTACCTGGACGAGATGAATTCAAGGAATCAGTCAGCATCGAAAGCTGAAGAAGCAGGGAGTTATGACCATTAAATGAAGACTGATGAGGATGACCCCAGAAGAAACCCTAACGAGGGTAACGAGCTCTCATAACGAGAGGATTCTTAAATATGACAAAATAACCTACTATTAAGTTAATGTAAAAATAAACAAGTAAAGTTATAGGAATTTAATTTGGGACCTAATCATAAACCTAATTTAATGTAGTTATTATATTAGTTGTGAGTTCTAGTAATAGATGAAGCCCAATTTAGTCGAGCATTTGTAATTGGTTAGGTTGAAAAAAATAGTTGTTTTTTAGTCGAAAACAAGGGTTTAAGGGGACAACTGGGGTGGAATCCTTGCCTGGGTGTGACCACAATAGCCTAAACTTATGAGAAAAGCCCACCAATAAGGCCTAGATGGCGGGAAATTGCAGGCCTCCCAAAGGTCGATTCAAGCCATAGTTTAACTCCACCACAAGGCTGCTAGTGAGAGTAGTGGGAGTACTCCTAAATCGAATTGTGCTTATTATTCTCATGAGAGTTAAATAAGACCTTAAACAAAATACTACAAACCACTGGACTACCACCCAATGGTATCAAGATTAGGTTGAAATAAGATTTTCCAAAACAAGAACCCAATAATATTCAAAAAACCATACTCATTAAAGCTACCCCCGATCTTCTATATGAATTGGTCCACACATTAGGTATACCTTTAACATTAATTCAATGACCAATCAACATCACCATTCCATAAATGTTTCTTCCATTACTCTCCAAATAAACCTAATTGAAATTTCTTCAGAACTTCTAACTTTGTAATCTTCATCAACTCATAAACTTTTTCATTAATCAGACTTTTTTTTTTCTAATGAAATCCATTACGATAAACATATCAAACAACCGTAGTACAAAATAAATTGGGTTTCCTAAACTTAATACTTAACCAGCTAACGTTAGAAGAGGAAACGGCCCTGAAGTGCAGCTGTTACATATGAAAACTTCTTACCAACCAAGATGACTCCTTCTCCACAAAAATATGATTGGATTGACTAGGATGATTTGAGGAGGAACAACGTAAGTAAACGAATGTATGTAAGCCGATTTAAACATGTTTTTTGTTGCGTTTAAGGGACATTTGTTTACCATTACTAAGTTGTTAGCTGTCTTTATTAAGTTTCGATGATAGTTTCACCGTTGTTCATTGCTTGTCCATTTGAGTTGTAGATCCTCCCCAATTCTTTTGTTCCTTCAGTCAAACCAATTGAACTGTTCCAAGTCCCGTAAAGGAAAATTATCAGCAGGCACATCCCAACTCTCTTTTTCAATATTTTGTGATGGATTGGCATGGTCTCCTGAAGATGAGCTATCCAATGAGCTTGTTCTCTCCCTCATTGGTTGGTTTTGAAGCGATGATGTTGTTGCCTCATTGCCACAGTGAAGTTGGTGACCTATTGTTTCACCTCCCGTCACTACTGAGGGTCGTCTTAAAGGTATCACTCAAAATTTTCTAATTATCATTTTTGTTTTGTTGTACACTGTCTGTAGATGCATGGTTGAGTGTTAAACCCTTATCCTCTCCCTCTTCCCCCCAAAAAGAGGCATATGGTATTATAGTGTAAATGTTTTTGGTTGTCTTGACACAATTTATTCCTTCAGTTTGAACCTGGTGTTTTTATCACGTATATATGTGGAGGACCGAGGACGAGAAAAAGCAGAGAGAATGGTTTTCAAGATCTAATTTTCTGAGGTTTATTTACCCATTAAGATCCAATCATATTCACAATTTGGTTATGGTGGTAAACCTAGAAAAAGTCACACACCTTAGGAGTTGTACTAGTTGATGAAGATGTTTCTCCTTCAATGACTTTATACTCTTTCGTCTTCTATTCAGTCTTCCTTCCACTTGGAGCTCTTCCTTGTAGAAAACCATTGTTTTCTTCATTCCGATTATTAGGTTATTATCGGTGAAAATAGACCCCCGGAGATCCAGTAGCTTTCCAGTATTCGGAAGCCATGAGCTGATTCGGTCTTCCTCCTCAGTTCTCTTTCTCTTGTCTAGAGATGAAGAAGAACCACTGCTCTATGTTGGAATCTAGAGGACTATCACACACTCACAAAAAATAATATTTGGAAGAGACTATTGAAGATAGGAAGAACTCTTTTATTCACTCATATCCAAATTGATATATTACATAGGATATATATAGACTCTCATATATAACACATGACATAAAAAATAACCCCACTATATAATGCAATAGTAAAAATAATAAAGACTCCACTCCTCCATTACTTGAAGAATTAAAATACCACAATTACTTTGTTCCCCACTAATACCAAATTAATGAGCCACTAATACAAAAAATTAAATACACAAAAATAAGTCCTAGAACATGAAAAGTCATGTTTATTATTATTTTTTCAACACCCCCTTAAACATGAATTTTCTTCTCAACTCCAAGCAAATTTCTCAATTTGCAAAAGGCATCCTCTTTAAGGGGCTTAGTGAAAATATCGGCAATTTGATCTTGAGACTTCACAAACTTGAGCTTCACCTCTTTCTTGGTCACATACTCTCTAATGAAATGGAACCTTGTGTCAATATGCTTACTACGATCATGAAACACCGGATTCTTTGCCAACGCTAGTGCCGATTTGTTGTCAATGAAGATCTCCGTTGATTCTTCTTGAGGCAAATGAAGCTCCTTCAACAAATTTCTAAGTCAAATGACTTGACAAACACATGATGTAGCTGCCACATACTCGGCTTCACAAGTCGAAAGAGTCACAATGGGTTGCTTCTTTGAACTCCAAGCAAATGCGGTATCTCCCATGAAGAAAACATACCCGGTAGTACTTTTTCTATCATTCATATCTCCGACCCAATCACTATCACAATAACCCGCAAGTTTGGAATTGTTAGAACAAGAATAAAACAATCCATAATCAAGTGTACCTTTGATGTATCTAAGAATTCTTTTCGCCGCCTTCAAATGGGTCATGGTAGGAACTTCCATATAGCGACTTACAAAACCAACACCAAAAATAATATCCGGCCTTGTGCATGTTAAGTACCTCAAGCTTCCCACTAGGCTCTTAAAATGGGTGGAATCCACATGCTCTCCATCTTCATACTTTGACAATTTTACACCACATTCAATGGGTGTGCATACCGGCTTACAATCTTGCATATTGAATTTTGCCAAAATTTCTTTAGCATAACCTTCTTGAGAGATGAAAATACCTTCCTTCATTTGCTTCACTTCAATGCCAAGGTAGTATGACATAAGCCCAATGTCGGTCATTTCGAATTCTTTAGCCATTTCTCTCTTGAAATTTTCAAACATTATTGGACAATTTCCTGTGAAGATCAAGTCATCCACATACAAACAAGCATAGAGTATATCACCATTATCATTCACCTTTGCATAAAGAGCATGTTCATGGGGACACTTGGTGAAATTATTTGCTTGAAAGTACTTGTCAAGTCTACTATTCCAAGCCCTTGGTGCTTGCTTCAAACCATACAAAGCTTTTTTTAATTTGAAGACTTTCTCTCCTTGCCCTTTCACAACATAACCCAAGGGTTGTTCAACATACACCTCTTCATCAAGAAAACCATTCAAAAAAGACGACTTTATATCCATTTGATGAATTTTTCAATCATTTAGAGCGGCTAAAGAAATAATCAATCTAATTGTTTTCAAATGAGCAACGGGTGCAAATAATTCATCATAGTCAATACCCGGTCTTTGATTATAGCCTTTTGCAACCAACTTTGATTTGTACCTCTCTACTTCATCATTGACATTTTTTTTTTGTCTTGTACACCCACTTTACTCCAATGGCCTTTTGTCCTCTAGGGAGTGTGGCAAGTTATCATGTTCCATTTCTTTCAATAGCTCCAATTTCTTCATCCATGACACTTTTCCACTTCTTGTCTTGTGCCGTTTTCTCATAGCCTATGAGATCACAATCGGCAAATAGACAAAATAGCGTTAGATCACTAAATCTTTGAGTTACCTCTTCGGTTTCTTCATAAATATCTCGAAGACTCCTCATGCGAGGTGGCCTTTCACTTGAACTTGTTTTCAGATGATGGTGGAGGAGAATAAAGGGGTTGCTCCATAATCTCATTGGGTTCCTCCGCCTCTTCAAAGAATGGAAAAAAATCATAGTCTTCTTGTGGAGTGTTCCAATCCCATTCATCTTCTTCATCAAATTCAACATCTCCACTAATGATTATCTTGCCATTACTTGGGTTGTAAAGCTTGTAACCTTTGCTTCATGAATCATAGCCAATGAAGACAAACTTTTCACTCTTGTCGTCTAGCTTGGTCCGTTTCTCATCCGGCACATATGCATAGCATACACTTCCAAAGACTCGCAAATGAGAAATATTTGGTTTGATTCCTCTTTATGCTTCTTGTGGTGTTTTGTCTTGAACACTTCTAGTGGGACACCGATTTAACAAGTAGATGACACAATCAATAGCTTCCGCCCAAAACTCCTTGGGCATTTTTTTACTCTTCAACATACTCCGAGCTATGTCAAGGATGGTTCGGTTCTTTCTTTCGGCAATACCATTTTGTTGTGGTGATCTTGGAACCGTTAAAGGATGGCGAATTCCATTTTCTTCACAAAAAAATTTGAATTCATTTGATGTGAATTCACCTCCTCTATCAGATCTAATTGCCTTAACTTCATACCCACTTTATTTTTCAATCAAAGCCTTAAACTTTTTGAAAACATCAAACACCTCCATTTTTTGTTTTAGAAAATAAACTCACGTTTTTCGGCTAAAATCATCAATAAAGAGAAGAAAATACCGGTTCTTACCAAACGATGGTGGGTCTATAGGGCCGCAAACATCTGAGTGAACAAGTTGAAGTGGATTGTTTGCTCTTGAAATGAATTCTTTGGGAAAGCTCTTTCTAGCTTGCTTTCCAATTAGACATCCCTCACAAAGTTGATCCGGGTGGTTGACAGAAGGCAATCCTTTCACCATCTTCTTTCTAGACAACAAGGTTAGTATGATTACTAGCACCGGAGTCAAGATACCACACGTTCTTGTCTCCTTTTTGCTCTTCTTTGTACGCCAACAACAAGGTTGACTCTACCTTTTCAACAAAGTGTGCTCTTTCCTCCACAAAATTATTTTTACACTCGGAAGCAAAATGAGCATATCGATGACAATTATAACATTGAATATGAGATTTGTCATACCTCCCTCCATATGACTTTGAATTGTTGCCTCTTCCATGTCCTCTACCACGATGTGATTCTTAGCCTTTTTCTTCTTTGTTGTATGAATTTTGACCAAAGTATTCTCCTCTACCTCGCTCACGTCCACCATGACCTCCATGTCCACGACCTCTACCTCTTTGACTTCCATCTTGCCTTCTTTCTTTTTCTTTGAAAGAAAGCTTGATTTGTAGCACTTGTTCCAATGACTCTTGCTTCTTCTTGCCTAGCCGTTCTTCTTGAGCTAACAACGATCCAATGAGTTCGTCAATCTTCATTGTGTCTAAATCTTTAGACTCTTCAATGGCTATGACAATATAGTCAAACTTGGGGTCCAATGAACGGATGATTTTTTCTATCACCCGGGTATCATCATAGTGATCATCAACATAAGTTCTCAAATTATTCACAACCACCAAACTTTTTGTGAAATAATCTGAAACTAATTTGGATTCCTTCATATGTAAAGCTTCAAATTCACCTCGTAGAGTTTGGAGGTGAACTTTCTTGACTTTTTCCACTCCACTATGAGCGGTCTTTAAAACATCTCATGTTTGCTTGGATGTGGTTGCACTAGCAACCTTTTATAACATAGCATCATCCAAGCATTGATGGATGAGTGAAAGAGCCTTTTGATCCTTTTTCTTTGTAGCTTGCAAGACTTCCTTTTGGGCTTGACTTAAGGAAGCTTCATCTTCCGGTGCTAAGTAACAAATTGTTACTATCTCCCATAAGTCTTGAGATCTAAGAATTGCCTTCATGTTGATACACCAATTCTCATAGTTATCTTTGGTGAATCGAGACATTTGAAATGGAAGCATTTCATTTGCCATCTCTATCTCACTCTATCTTTTTCAACACTCAAGCCTAGCTCTGATACCACTTTGTTGGAATCTAGAGGACTATCACACACTCACAAAAAATAATATTTGGAAGAGACTATTGAAGATAAGAAGAACTCTTTTATTCACTTTTATCAAAATTGATGTATTACATAGGATATATAGACTCTCATATATAACACATGACATACAAAATAATCCCACTATATAATGCAATAATAAAAATAATAAAGACTCCACTCCTCTATTACTTGGAGAATTAAAATACCACAATTAATTTGTCCTCCACTAATACCAAATTAATGACCCACTAATACAAAAAACTAAATGCATAAAAATAACTCCTAGAACATGAAAAATCATGTTTATTATTATTTTTTCAACACTTTGTGTCTCCTTGACCAAACTCTCCTGCAAATTCTGACCCCATAACAGAAGGTTATGGAAATGAGATTTAGAGAGAGAGAGAGATAAAAATGTATCATGATAATAAACAGTGGAAAATAAAGTCTCAAATAGTTCTTTTATCTTGACAAGAGTAAATAACATAGAACTTTTTACCAAACCTTGGCAAAACAAATTGAGATAATTTACTAACAGCCAAAGGAGATGGAAAAAAATAATGGTCAGGATGAGATTAACCTGAAACTCCAATATTTAACCAGTCGATCCAAAAATTACATGTTTTTTAGGATCATGAAACTGAAAAAAAAAAACATGAGAGTGATGAGAATTTCACTAACGTGGGAGGTCCCATGGGTTGTACTTGTAGATGTCGACAACAGGTATAACCCGATTGAGATCTTGTCTCCTTCCTTCTAGCTTGTTATGCAGATAAAACATGACAAATTTCTATTCTGTTTGGTAGAATTTGAAACTAGGTGGGCGATCGTCCATCACTTCCTTCTCTCTCTCTCCTCTCTCAAAACCTCAACCAGCTTCTGTTCTCTTTCTAACTGTGTATATCAAACCTAACGCTTAAGTTGAAACCAATTCTGTTTCTGTAGGATATTTAATCAGTGTAGCATCACTCTAATCTAAAACTTTTTAGCCGATGATCCATTACCCTCTCTCTCTCTCTCACACACACACACTTTATTATATAGCATATATATATAGTAATACCACATAGACTTAAAAAATAGATTAAAAATTAGATTTAATAGTTACAGCTATTAATTTTACTGTAGGTTCCATTATTTATTGAAACTTCATACTTATTCAATAATTGAGATTATCAAGTCTACTTTTTAAATGTAACATTACTCATATATATATATATATATACACATATATATATATATTAAACTTGGTTCTTAAGTCACAGATTCAGTTCACGTAGGTTCTGGTTTTATACTGACAGTGGAGGGTTATGTCTGGTCATTTGTACAAGGGATAGGCAGAGCGATTTAAAGGAGAGAACCGAGTGAAATGAGAACTTTGGGGCCATTGTGGCTGCTCCGAAACTTCCACCCCACTGCCCCCATGTCTTCCGTACAGGACCTCGAAAATAACTAGTCAATTTGCTAATCTAACTAGCAACATTATTCTTTCAAACAATTACATGTTGCTCATGAGATATAAAAATATTTTTAATTGTTCACGGCAAGCTTAAAAATCTTATTTGTTCCTAATTGCACGATCCAAGGAAAAATTTGTAAATACTAAAGTAGGATTGTATAGCATTACTCTAACTATGCATATTTTTAAGATCAATATTATTATTGGTATTTAAAATTTTAATTTATTATATAGATATAATAATGTGATAAGTGATAAAATTCTATTTAAAAAGGCTAATGGTTTTATTACAATTACACTATTAGATTATATCAACTATTACATCATTAATTAGGTTAATATTTTAAGTCAAATTTTTATTTGTGGAGATGCGACTTTACCTAAGGTCCAATATTAACCTGGTGATTGAATGGGATAACATACTATTGTGATCGACATTCACTTTGTAGGTAAAATTTAGTAAAAAACTTGATATACAGATCATTCCTTGTTGTTTGATATATTTGATGCTCAAAGATGATCACAAACTCATTTTGAGAGGTTATGTACATACCAATTTTTTTTTCAACATTTGGGCAAACTTTGACCCTTAATTTATCCCTCGTTTCTTAACTTTTTTAGGTAATTCAAATGCCTAAATTTAACCTATTTCTACCCTCTTTCCAACCATGTATTTAGTTTGTCCAAATCAAGCACAAGAAAATTGAAAATCAAGCTCCAAAGTGACGGGTTCATTATTTTCAAAAATTATCACGATTTTTAATTCAATTTTCACCCACCAAGTCTCATTCTTTCTCAATTCTAATTTCAAAAATGGATTCCTTGACCCTAAAAATGGTGGATTATACCCCCTTCACCTCTTAAACTCGAAATTTTGAATACCAAAAAATTCAAGTTTCGAGCTTAAACAAGAATTTTGATTTTCTCTCACTATACACTACGTCCACTAAAGAAACTTTAGGAAATTGTCACTGAATATGAATACAAGTTTACCCCATCATAGAATTGTGAATGATGCTTTGTAGTAAAAGTTCTCAACTTTCTCTCTCTAGTTTCTCTTCATTCTTCCCTCTCTTCTCTCTCCACTATTTCTCTCTCAAACTTTCTGATTTTGTTTTGCTTCATTCTAATCCCTTAGCCTTCTCTTATGTTCTTAACCAACTCCCAAGACTTGCATGGCTAGATTGAAGAGGAGCAAGACACCTCCTCGCAAGTTGTGAACTTCCATTGGTTGGTGATATTTTGATAATTTCCTTCAAATTCGAGTTTTTAATATTATTTTATTTTGTTTACCTTATTTTTCATGTTTCCTACGAGAATGGCAGATCTTTCTTCCCTCATTTACACGTGACACCCCCATAAAAAAGGAGAGCAACGTGGCCACCCTCGAAGACATTCAAGTATTTTCCTAGGCCACCACATGCTTCCTTATCTCTAGCGCGCACACACACACACAAGATAAAGACACCAAACCCATTACTTGGTTTGCTTACACACACACACACGTGTTATAGCCATGCACCAAGTAATGTCCAAGTGGTTTCTTGTTGGCCCACCAAAGGAAATTTCTATAAATATTTTTTGTTTGTACACATCTAGCTATATATATATTCCTATATACACACACAACTTAAAAAGAACTACACAATAACTACCAAAATGGAAAAACCTCACCAACCACCATCCATCCATCTTTTGGAGTTAAAATCAAACACTAATTCATGTTTTATTATTTCTACTTCTCACCCATTATCTATAATATAATCTAAACATATATTTTAACCCCAATAATATTTACTTCGTATCTAATATAAATTTTCATGTGTTATACAAACTTATACCCCATTTCATGCATGACTCGCATAAAAATATTAAGTAACAACACTTACCTCTCAATTTTTTTTAAGGAGATTCTAATTTTCCTTAAAATATTATACATTTTCTCCGTTATACCTATACATTCAATTAAATGCAATGCAATGCATGTCAAGGTTTCACACATTCCCCATTTCTTTTTGGGTAAATAAAATTATAAATCTCCCAATATATCTCTCTTATCACGTCTCTCATATTATATTTATAACTATACTTATTGGTTCACATTACTTGCTACTCAATTAATAAGTTTCTCATATTACAACTCTAATTATTGCTATGTGAGAGAAGATAGATAATAATAAAAATGTGAGAAAATAATACACAAAAATATACATGGTTTGAGAGCGCTTATATCCACAAACTAAATGTCTAAGGTATTATGATTATACTTAAGTTTTGTTCTGATATTTTTGTGGTCGGCTTGTTGAATCCTATTTTATCATAAATAAATATTGCAAAATAACGAAACCTATCCTCAGTGGAGACAGGGCGTGTCCCCAGATATCAGAATGAACCAAATCAAAAGGTGCAGAAGAAAAGAATCACTTTTACTAAAAGGTAAAACTTTCTATTTGCTCAATTGACAAGACATACAATAAACAACTCAAATTTAACATCTCCTAAATAGTCACTAGAAGTCAAAGACTGGACACAAGGATGTATGATCGAGACGAGAATGTCAAATACTAGAAGACACAATAGTAGCAAGAGATTGAACAGAACTTGAGTTAGGCATATACAAATAAGTAAGTTCAAAAAGGCAACCAACTTTGTGCCCAGTCTCAATGAGTTGGCTCGTCTTCTGATCCTGCATATGAAACCCTTTATGAGAACATGTTAAAATAAGACAACATTCAACAAGTTGACTAATAGAAAGAAGATTTAGAGATAAGTTAGGAACAAGGTACGTATCAAGTACATAAAGAGAAGGTGTAGAAATATGACCAACATGAGTAACAAACATGTGTGAACCATCAATAGTTTATATATGAGGCATAGACATTAAGGACTTCTTGTGAGACACCGGGGAAGAATTAGATGCCATATGATTGCAACAAATTGAGTTGATAAACCACAGAGAAGATTTACCTGAAGAGACTGATAAGACAGTGGAAGAACGAGATAGAACATTAGTCATAATTGCCTCAAGATAGTTGTATTGTATATATTCATATTTAATTTAAGAAGTTTAAACAAATTCGGCTCGAATTCAACTAAACAAATGAAAATAATAATTCATATCTGCTTAAAGTGATTTAAATTCGGACTAAAATTTGATCCATTACATGTGTAAAGTTATTGAGGAGTGTGTGAACATTCAATCTTGCTTCTCGTTTAATTGTTTGTTCCAAATTCCACAAGTCCCATTACCAACAGTGTAAAAGGTTTAGATACGTAATTTTCAAACTAACAAACATTGTGTTGTTGTCAAACTTGAAATTGATGTCTAATCACAACAATTGTTTACAGGACCCGTTAGTTGTTGAAAAAATAAGTTTCAATCTCGAGATGAGACATGATGACCAGAAGTCTACAACCATACCTTTCTTCCTCGTGATTTTTTCATGAACTTGATTACGGTACCGAAAAAAATAAATTCAGTATTATACTGCTAACTTTTAATATTTGAATAATTTTTTTATAAATTTTATAAATTTTTAGAGTATCACAATAATGGTAAAATGATTTATAAATTTAGTTAAAAATGACTATAAATATATAGTATTTTTTTTGGGTATCATAATCAAATCCTTTTTCCATGGAAATATATATATTTTGAGTAATCCACAGTTATTTATAACATGTATTTTTATCACTTTTATATTAACTATTTTTATCACATTAAAATTTTAGTGTTCAACGCGTGTCGGCGTGCTTCTTGACGAATACTTCAACGCATGAACTTCTTTGAGGAAGTCAATTCGATCGTCCTGCATCGCAACGCAGAGTTTTCGGGTTAAATTATAATATTGAAAAGTTATATTATCTATATAATAAAATAACTCATAATTTAAATTTTATCTAGGTCATATTTTTTTCTCAAAATTATCACCAATCACTTATCTCACCTATCATCTCTCTATCAGACTCAAACGTCAAGTTGCATTACTCATTTCTATCATATGTTTAATCATTTATATAATTCCTCTCAAAAAAATCACATCGTTCATTTCTATCATATGTTTAATTATTTAATATTTGATTAATTTATAATTAATATATTTTGAAAAAATTTAATACAATGGGATCAATTTTTTGGGCGCTTGAATTTTATATTTTATCGTGCCTTCAGGCACGGGTTATGATTAGTATTTTTATATAATATAAATGTATAACGTAAAAATGTTTTTTTTTAATTTATATTTTTCGTGATCAATAAGAACTATTTTTTTGTACCATAGCCTAATCACAGAGAATACGTAATTTTTAGGATTTATTTTATGGGAGGTTCTTAAAGTATAAAGTTTATCTTATTTTGGTCTATAATATTTCAATTGCATCATTTTGGTATATGAAAATATTGAATATGTTTTATATGATCCCTCAAGCAGACATCGTCCAGATTGATAACGATTTTTTATTATAAACTTGTCATGTGATATTTAAATATGAACGAAAAATAATTTTGATAACTTTTGACTAAATTTCTATTCAAATTTTGGTTATAAAGCTACTAAAATTATACAGTTTTTATCATGAACTATTCAAATTTTGATCAAAGCTACTCATTTTACACATTAAAACATTGCATACTAAAATGAGACAAACTCTATATTTGAGGACTTTCAATGCAATTAACCATAATTTTTAAATTATCGTTGTTGTTATAAAAATATGGTTTAAACTTTAAACCGATGATTTTTAAAATTAAATAAAAAAACTCACATTTTTTAAAAGCAAATCCTTTAAATAATTTTGAAAACAATCATTTGATTTAGTACATGTTTTCACTCAACTAAGAGAGATTAAAAGATAGGATAGAATACATCGTAAAAATGTATCTAAATTTTCTTCATTGTACTTTTATTTATTTTCTCTCAATGATAAATTATTGGTTTAATACAAGTGATGAACAAAAATTATAAATAGTGAGTTCCAATTGAATAAATGATAAATAATTTACCATGAAGTGAAAGTAAAAATAAAAGAGTAAAATTATATGAACTTAATTTGAATACCTAATTATAAACTTAATTTGATATAGTCATTGAATTTTTTGTGAGTTATAGTATTTGAGAGAGCTCACCTTTAATCAAACTGTTGTAATTGATTAAGTCACAAAAATTATTATTATTTTTTTTTTTTGGGGGGTGGGGGGGGGTTTACAATAAGGGTGCAAGGGGATCATTGGGTTCGAACACCTGTTTGGGGTTGACCATAGTAGCATGAACCCACGAGGAAAACCAACCAACAGAGTTTAGATGACGAAAAACTTGCTCTCAAAGACCAACTCGAATCATAGTAGCCTACCTACTGTACCACAAAACTGCTAGTGGGAGCGGCTGGATTACTTGTGAATTAAACCCTATTTGTATATCTCAAGAGGGCACTACCATTCACTGGACTACCAGAATAATTTTACCAAAATTAGGTTGAAATAGGTTTTTTCAAAATAAGAAAAGGATAATATGAGATACTCATTGAAGCTACCCCTTGTCTCCGGTATGAATTGGTCCACACATTAGGCATACTTTTAACACTAATTCAACTGATCAATCAGCATCACCCTTCCATAAAGGTTTCTTCCCGTACCCTCAAGATAAACTTGATTGAAATTTTTTCAAGACTTCTTTGAAATCTTCATCAACTCATAAACTTTTCCATTAATCAGACTTTTTATTTTCTCTAAAGAAATCCATTAAGGGTTACTCTCTTTCATTTCTGTAAAGAGAGGGAAAACCCAAAAGGATACATTCTCCTTGATAGAATTACATAATATTAAATACAAGACATTGAACATATCGGTAAATTAAGTTTCCTACACCTAATGCTTAACCATCTTAGAAGAGCAAAAGTCCACCATCAAAGATGAGATTGGATTGGCTAGGATGAGCTGAGAGGAACATTGTAAGTAAGCTAATATATGTAAGCCGATTCAAACATGATTGTTCTTGTGTTTAAAAGGACATTTGTTTACCATTACTAAGTTGTTAGCTGTCTTTATCAAGTTTTGGTGATAGTTTCACCATTGTTGGTTGCTTGATCATTTGAGTTGCAGATCCTCCCCAATTCTGTTGTTCATGACTTCACTCAAACCAACTGAACTGTTCCCAGTCCCAAAAAGCATCATTATCAGCAGGCACATCCCAGCTATCTTTTTCCATATTTTGAGAGGGATTGGCATGGTCTCCGGAGGATGAGCTATCCGGTGAGCTTGTTCTCTCCTTCATTGATTGGTTTTGAAGTGATGATGTTGTTGCCTCGTTGCCACGATGAGGTTGGTGAAATATTGCTTCACCTCTCGTCACTTGTCCCGGAGGTCGTCTATCAAATGCACGCAAGGATTTTGATTTTAAGTGGACTCGACACAAACTGAATTCTTGCCTTAACTGCATGATATCAGAAAACAATATCATCAAGATGAAATAGGTAGAAGAATTTCTGAAAGGGTCATTCGAATTTAGCAATGGTAACTAAGAAGACACTACGAAACACACACACACACACTCTTAAATTGGTGCAGCACAAGGCCTTACTTGAGCATAGGATCAAATGAAAGAGATACCCCCATAGTTAGCTGGCTCTGAATCTTTGTATCAGATTCTTATAATAAGCTAGATTTCAAATGAAGTAAAGATTGCATGTATTGCCATTAAAACTTCTTTTCAAAGTAATTTTTCTTTTCATCTTTATCAGCTTAGTAAGATGTTGAGCTAGAATGTAATTCTAGAAATCAGTTTTTTTCTTGCAAAAACCTAGAAAAACTATTATAGAGAAATTTCAGGGTTTGAATTAACCAGATGAAGTAATTGAGAACTGTAATCATTCACTGTAAGGAACTTGCCAGTGGTAAGGGTTTTCCAATCATATTCCCAATTTGGTTATGGTGGCAAACCTAGAATAAGTCACACACCTTAGGAGTTGTACTAGTTGATGAAGAAGCTTCTCCTTCAATGGCTTTATACTCATTCATCTTCCATTCAGTCTTCCTTCCACTTGGAGCTCTTCCTGTGTAGAAAACCATTGTTTTCTTCATTCCAATTATTCGGTTATTATCAGAGAAAACAGACCCCGGAGATCCAGTAGCTTTCCAGTATCCGGAAGCTGTGAGCCTATTCGGTCTTCCTCCACGGGTCTCTTTCTCTTGTCTAGGGATGAAGAAGAACCACTGCTCAGTGTCTCCTTGACAAAACTCTCCTGCAAATCCTGACCCCAAAACAAAAGAGCATGGTAATGAGATTCCATGATCAATTCTAGTACTGTCTTTGATGCTTAATTCAAAAGAGAAAAAAAGTAAATCAAAAGCTTAAGCATGGATCTCCATGGAGCACGGGCCACAAGCTTAATTAGGAAAACAAAGAGAGAGAGGATAATAAACAAAGTGGAAACTAAAGTTTCAAATATTTCTTTTATCATGACAAGTTTAAGAAAATAGAGCTTTTTACCAAACCTTGGCAACTAAAAATAAAAAATTCAGATTGTATAGTTATATTGCCCAAAAAAGAAAAAGCAAACCAAAGGAAATGAAAAAAAATAATGGTCAGGATGAGATTAACTTGAAAACTCCATAGAAAAACAAGAAGTCATTCTGAACTTGCTATTAACTTCCCCCAAGAGGCTGTGTTTAGGCATTTTGCACAGAAAGAATCGAGTAAACACTAAAGATACATAATTGGATATTAAAAATTCATCCAGTTGATCCAAATTCAGAATACTTGTTTTTGAGGATCATGAAACTGAAAAAAATAAAACAAAAAACATGAGACAGAGAGATGGGAATTTCACTAACGTGGGAGGTCCCAAGGGTTATAGTTGTAGATATCTACAACAGGTATAACCCGGTCGAGATCTTGTATCCTTCCTTCTAACTTGTTAAGCAGATAAAACGAAACCAATTCGTCTTCTGTTGGGTAGAATCTAAAACCAGGTGGGCGATATTCCATTACCTCCCTCAAGCATCTGCTGTT
Organism: Ilex asprella; assembly: GCA_023539305.1. Classification (NCBI taxonomy): domain Eukaryota; kingdom Viridiplantae; phylum Streptophyta; class Magnoliopsida; order Aquifoliales; family Aquifoliaceae; genus Ilex; species Ilex asprella. The sequence goes on from CM042196.1 coordinate 7,016,412, forward strand.
CTCTTTCTAGTAGCTATGTGTGTATCAAACTTGGCTCTTAAGTTGAAACTAATTCTTCTTCTGTTGTTTATAATCTAAAACTTGTGGCCGATCATCCATTACCTCCCCCCCCCCTCTCTCTCTCTCTCTATAATATAGGTGTATGTGTGGGTAGATACACCATATATATTAAAAACTTGAATCTTAAGTCAGAGACCGAGTTCAAGTACGTTTTGGTTTTATACCGACAGTGGTGGGTTATGTCGGGTCATTTGTACAAGGGTTAGGAAGTTAGAGAGAAATGAGAGAGCCGAGTGAAATGATAAAAAGTTGAGGAAATTGTGGCTGCTTCGAAACTTCCACACGGTTATGTGGAAACTACTTCACCCACGAGTAAAAATTGAATACAACTGAAATATTACGTCATCACAGTAATAATACGATATTATTAATTAATAATAAAATTTTAAATCAAAAATGTGAATCTCACTTACACTTACATGACAGAATGATGAAAAATTATTTGCTTTAGTTATGAATTTACGGGGTTCATTTATTTATTTATTTTAGTGTTATTGATTGATGATACTACATCACATTATCATGTGATATCAGCATTGTAATGACTATTTTCTCCTTCACCCATTGCCCCATGTCTTTCGTACGAGTAATACTATATGGATTTAAAAATTAGACTTGATAATTACAATCATTGATTTTATTGTGAGTTCTAGTATTTATTGAAACGTATTGGCTATTTAATAGTTAAAATTAATAAGTTTAATTCTTAAATCCAGCATTATTCCTTCCGTACAGGACCTTAATCAGAACAGAACTAGTCAATCTGCTATTCCATGTTATCAATGGTCAAGTCCTCCTTTCCTGCACTGTAGCCGTGTACCATACACCTGGCCGACTTCTTTTAGTCAAATGGTATTGGACGGCTCTGATTGTGGCTCTAATACTATTGAAACATTAAAATATAATCTCTAATTAAAATATAATTGACTAAAGATTTGGCACTTAGTATATCATTTGATCAAAAATTTGTGTTCAATTTAATATTACTTTCACTTCTCAAATTAGGTACTAAGAACGTTATTTTTTCAAACAATTACATGTTGCTCATGAGATAAAATATATTTTTATTTGTTCTCGGCCAGATTAAAAATTTTAGTTGTATCAACTTTCTTCGGTAAATGAATCATCTTACTTGATGATGCACAAATTGGTCTCGTGCAAGATCAACAGTTAAGTATACGAAAGGGTGTAATTAATGAACAGTAAATAAAGCAATCAAATGCAAAACAGTAAATAATGAGTCAACACACAGATATACAGTGGTTCGGTTCGAGTGACCTACTCCACTTCAGAAAAGGCAATGGTGACCGATCGATTTTATTGATCAAGTAAGGTCTCCAGTAGGTATATACTCTGGGAGGGTTACAGTAGGTAGGAGAGGGAAGTTAAATGTGTAGATGTAGAGAGGTGTATTAATAGATGTCTCAAGATGTGTCCTCTCATGTGTAGAGAGCTTACAATATATAGGTGTTATGAGGCGGTGACATGAGGGAGAGAACACTATTTCTCTGGAAATGATAGTTACAAAACATAAGTACAATTAATGTAAGATTGATCATCTTGCGTGCATATCCCGATATCCTCTCTTTTACGTGCTCTTATTCACCTAGGCTCTTTGGATCTTGGACCAAGCCAGATTGATGAACTGGACTTGGACTGTCTTTTAGTTGATTTGTACTTGCCTGATTTATTGGGCCTAATCCAATCAAATTCGGGCTCGTCATTACTTACCAAAAAAAAAAACTTGTTTCTATATGTGGTACAATCGAATCCTAGTTGCACAATCCAAGAAAAAATTTATAAATACTGAAATAGAATTGTACTAGTAATTGTTCGTGCCTAAATGTACGGTTTAACCAAAAATTAAATTGAAACTTGAAGAATACTATACTACCTAAAAACACTTTACAACTGAAAAAAAAGACTTACTATGAACACATTAGGCTCAACTTATATCTAGTGATAACTTATAACTAAGGTCATTGTGTAACACAAAGGAAAAAAATGCATTGATTGTAAACAATTTAGGCTCAACTGATCCCTAAATACTTACATTGTATCCTCAGCATACTTACATGCATGCCTAACAAAGCATTACCTACACGTTTTAATTAATAATACGATGCATATCATTTCGAACTAAAACAATAATTTGAAAGCCGTGCATGAACTAATTTTAATTAACCAAACAAAAGTAATATAATAAGACGTACAAAAAACACAACTTTAATAATCAAAGTTCCATAAGTTTGAACTGAAAACTAATAAAAAGTATATGCTTTAAACCATATAAACCTTGTTTTTATTCACAGTTGTACCAAAAAAAGATTACTCAAAAGTCATTTTTTTGCAAATAGAAGAAACTAATTTTCATCGTTTACCAAGTATAGAGAGAAAAATAAAATAAAATAAAATAATACCGCATTGTCAACAGAGTTGTAAGATTAATAATACCTAAAAATCACAAATATATGAACCAAGTTTAGAGGCCAACGAAGACTTGAACACCACAATTATGAAAGAGCCACCATTAAGTACTCAACTATAAGAGACCTAAACACAAATTCATTATTAATAATGAACACTATGCTCTAGCAAACCAAAGCACAAATAATTGAAATAAATAGAAGTACAATGATTATAGTGGTGATAAAATGAAACTCACAATAATGTGCATTGGATATTAGCCTCATGTTTCATAGATTAACAAACATGACAAATACCAGCCTCCGTAAAATGTTCTTTGTCGGCTGCTAGCATCATCAAAAAATAAAACAAAATTGGGAATCTTATAACCAAGATAAATGCCTCCAACAACAACTAGTGCACTCAAACCCCATCTGTGAGGTCCTGATATCCCACATCGGCTAGAAGAGGGGGAGTTGCTGGGCTTATATGTGAGCCCTTCGCCTCACTTGTCAACAGGCCTTTTCCCAGGGATACTGGGAGGAACAAAACTGAGAGGGCCAGTGGGCCCAAAGCGGACAATATGTTGACACGTGGTAGGTGGGGTGTTACAGAATGGTATCAGAGCCAACCCTTGCCCGGTCCGAGGGTGGGGCCCTGCACGGGTCTCGTGGTGGGCGGGCACGAGGAGGAGAACAGTAGTCCGTGACTCGGGGCTAGCGAGCTACACGGGGACGTGCAGCCCTGAGGGGGGTGGATTGTGAGGTCCTGGTATCCCACATCGGCTGGAAGAGGGGGAGTTGCTGGGCTTATATGTGAGCCCTTCGCCTCACTTGTCAACAGGCCTTTTTCCAGGGATACTGGGAGGAACAAAACCGTGAGGGCCAGTGGGCCCAAAGCGGACAATATGTTGACACGTGGTAAGTGGGGTGTTACACCACCACAACACTCCACTTGACACCAACTTAAAAAATGGATGATTAAATGTGTGCAACCTTGTGCAAAGAACTCTACCAAAGCAAATACTAAAATCAAAATTTAGCATTCCTCAGAAAATACACTCCAAATAGTTAACACTTGAATGATTAAGTAATAAAGGTCATTTGGATGTTCTACAAATTCAACAATTTAGACAATGTTTAAATTATATGTGTGTACATCACAACAAATTGGCGAAGCAAAAAGTAATCCAAACAAGTTCTTGATTGGGTAAATCCACTGCCTAAATTCCGGAAAAAAAAAATCGAAGTGACATTTGCAATATTCCAAGTGGGGACTTATAAGGGTTGGCATTCAAGATCCTTAAAATTGGCGAGATCCTTAAAATTGGATCAAAAAGAAGAACAATAGATTACTAACCCAAACAATCAAATAAACTCAATTGGCAAAAAAATATGAACAACTATTTTTCAATTGATTTTATTCCATCAATTAATAAACGTTAAATTTCAATTAACTCAATTTACAATATAACAAACACTCACATTTGATTCAGTTAGAGCAATGATCTATAGTCAATATTATATGTAAGTTGCATCTCCCATTTAAGTTATCGTAAGTGTGACAATATTTTAGCTAGGCAAGTATTTATCATTTTTCCTCAAAGATTTAAGTTATTGTAAGTACGATTTTAATTTATCTGGATAATAACCAAGCGTAAAGACACTTTGCAATGTAAAAATATCACTAATGAGAAAAAATGAAAATGTATTAAAATAAATTGAATTCATTCAAGTACTGATCGAATTGCAGATAAATTTAAACAATCTGGGCTTACTATTAAAAAAATAAGATTCCTTGATTGTGAAAAGGAATTACAACCTAACCATTCATTGGTCAAGCTATGAAAGCAAGGGAAGAAAATAAAAGAAAACTTCAACTTTGTGTGACTAAATCAAACTGAAGAAAGAAAAGAAAATGAATTAGTCACATTCACATAATACTAAACTGGACGAAAAGAAAAGAAAAAAAGAAATGAATATTAATTCAATTGCTAAAGTTGGCATGCATGAAGTAGATAGATGATACAAATTCTAGTATATTGCGTCACACACACAAATAGTTAGTGATTTAGTCAATTTGTTCGAGTGTATACATCATATGGATGTGGATAATGTAGTCCCTTGTCACCAATGTGAAAAATCTGATCTTGAGGAGCACTGTGTTATCTACCAACAATATTAAATGATTTAATTATGGAAAAATTGAGGCCAAAAAAAAAAAAAAGGTTCTGCCAGAACAATAAATTGGTTAGAAACAGATTGATAACACGCCACGCTACGCTAGTGGTAGAGTTAATGTAGAAAAGCAACCAAACAAAAAAATAAAAAAAAAGATACAAAAACAATCTCATCATATGTTGCTAACCTGCCATTAAAATTCCCAGAATCAATTTGATTCCATACGATTTTAGCCAAATTTTCTAGAGAAATATACAAGTCAACCAAAAAAAATGAACATTCAATATTATGTCATTTATCTAGAAAATTGAATACCAAATCACCATCCATGCACCAAAAACAACACAAAAGAAACATATTCCCAACCAATAATAGTGACTTCTTGAAAATTTCGAACCATAAAGACCATAACCACTTGAAACTCACAATATTGTAAATTCATGTGTGCAATATTCACACCAACTTGATATTCAATATCACAAAATTGACTTCAAATCTTAAATTCATGTATAAGCCTTGATCAAGAAGATAGATAGTAAACAAAAACAAACCTAATATCTCTAAACCAAATCCTCCATTCAAAAGTCAAAAAAGGTACAATCAAAGTAAGCGGAGAAGAATTAACATCCAATTTCCAAACCTTAAATTAACACCCAATTCAAAAACCTAGATTAACATATTGGGTATGTTGTGATGTGTGTGTGTATGTGACTGTGTGTGCGCGTGCTTTGGGTGGGTGAGGGTGTGTTTGTGTTTGTTCGACTGTATGTGTGATTGTGTGTGCGTGCGCAGAAAGGGAGGTGAGAAAGTGAGGAGAGAAAGATAGAGAGAGAGAGAGCGAGAGGGAGGAGAGCTTACATGGGTTGATGGGGTGGCAAGTGAAGGGTGAGAGGGCATTGAGAGGTCGCCAAGGAGGAGACAGAGAGAGAGAAGAAGAAGAGAGACGTTGGGGCCTTGGGGAGTTATGTCTAACAATTAAGTTGGTGGGCACTGTGCAAAAGTTTTGGGCGGGTTAAGTTTTTTGTGTGAGAGGCATTGTCAGTCTTTGGATTAACTTGGAACAATGAAGATGAAATCTATGCCATTAAATTAAAAGTAGATTAAATTTGAGTCGTCCTTGTGTTTTCCCAAATGAATTAAAATTGGATTAAATTTTGAAGTAAAAATGGATTTAAAATTGGTTCTATCTTATTAGTATAGATAGTGTTTCTCTAACTATGCATATTTTTAAGATCAATGTTATTATTGGGATTTAAAAATTTAAGTTAATATTTAGATATAATAATGTGATAAGTGATAAAATTCCATTAAAAAAGGCTAATAGTTTAATTACAGTAATGCTATTAGTTTATATCAACTATTACATCATTAATTAAGTCAATATGTTAAGTCAAATTTACATGTGTAAAGAGACGATTTTGCATAAGGTTAAATGTTAATCTGGTGATTAAACGGGATAAAGTTTGAAATTTTGTGTGTTGCTTATCTGTAGGTATATTCATCTGCATTCCCCATTTCTTTTTGGATAAATAAAGTGTTTACTTTCAAATTGCACCTCGAAAGATTGTTTGAATTTTAATTTGTACTATCAAATTTCAAAAATCTTAATTTGCATTCTCAAAAATAGAAATTTGTATTAATGCGCACCTCAAGCTCACAACTATTAGTTTGCCGTCTAAAACTAAATAGATAAATTACACTTAGACTTCTTCATGTTTATCACTTAATCACAATGACCTCTCACAATTGAAATATTACACCTACATCTTTTGAAAATCCAAATATGAATAAAAATATTCCCCCAATTGGGCATTCAAATAAATCTGATTAAGTGATATATTGCATTGGATATTAAGAACATTATATAAATACATGCATTATATTAGACATTTAAATGGTAAGCTTGATTTTGAACTTTACAATATAACGAACTGAAAAAATAAAGGTTAGTATGAGTTTTATAATTTTTTATTAGGATGAAATCATATTTTTTTAACAATTATATTAACATATATCAACAAAGAATTATGTGTTATACGTACACAAAAGTCAGGAGGTGTAGGAGTAATATTTTAAATGTGAGGGGATCCAAATGATTAAGTGACAAACATGAGGGGATCTAAATATAATTTATCCATTTAGATAGCGAACTGATGGCTGCTAATTTCAGGTGCATATTGATACAAATTTCTATATTTTAGGGTGTAAATTGAGATTTGTGATTTTAAAGGGTGTGAATTGAGATTCAAACAAACTTTCAAAATAAAATTTACAATTAACCCTAATAAAATCATAAATCTCTCAATTTATCTCCCTTATCGTATATACTCTACTTAATTATCATGTCTCTCATGTTGCCTTTCTAACTATACTTGTTGGTTCCCATTGCTTACTACTCAATTAATAAGTTTCTCATATTACAACTGTAATTTTCACTATTGGGTCAACATTGTTTAAATTGAAGAGAGTGACAAAACGTTTTTAATTTTAGCTATTTGTGTGGATATTCTTCATCGATAAAATATAGTGACTATTTGTCTATTTGATGGGATGATGGTTATATTTAGAGGCGTCAAAATATAATTTCTCATTCTTTTTAGATGGAGAACTTTTGTTGCATCATGGTCCCATCAACTTTCAGAGTATTCGGTTCAACCTCTTAAATAATTGCATTCTACTGAGACTGGTTTTCACAACGATCAGAATAGAAAAATAGGATTGATGTAGTCAATCTTACGCTGTTTTTCCACCCAATGGGTTGAAAGTAGTTGAGACTGGTTCTTTCAATTCTTTTTTTTTTGGTCATGGCTAATCTACAACATTGCATTTATAAACCCTACATATTCTAAATTAGACCTCAAAATTCACATTGACTTCCATTTTTATGCCTTCTGTTTACCTCTTTTGACCGGATAAAACCTTCTTACTTCTAGGGTGGATTCTGGTTAATAGGTCATGAAACATTCTATTTTCTTTCTTCTTGTTCACATATTGTAGACCAGGTGTATTGATGACCAAAGAAGTTTTGGAATGTGAGAAAATAATACACAAAAATATACCTACTGTGAGAGTGCTTATATCTACCGACTAATTGCCCAATTCGACAACAAAGGTATTATGATTATTCTTTATGAATGAATGTACAGGCATATGCAACTCAATTTTACAAAGCCTTTTTCCTAGCATTTTTTAGGTCGACTTGTTGAATCCTATTTTATCATTGTGCTCTAATAAATGTCATATTTTTCGTTAAATCATAAGTTATCATCTTTTTCTTGATCATTTTATTTAAACCTTGATCTTTTTCTACTCATATGTATTTTCACCTTCAATAACTATCAAATCATCTAAATCAATTATTCTTTCTCTATTTTTAGTTCTTCTCTAACTCATCTAAATATCAATTTTACTTGGTAATAACTTCAACAATCATTCAAGCTCTTTAATGTGAATCATAATTAATAAACTTAAAATTCTTTGTAGCAACTTTAATAATCATAATTGACAAACACAATCATAATAAGCACCAAATGTAATCAGACTAAATTGAAATTCTGACAAAGTTAACACATTTAAGTTTTAGTTGATATGATAACCACTTTTGAGTAGTATTATAAGAATAAAATGTTAATTTTTAATTATATTTTATCAAGTAGTGACCTAATTCTTATACATATCATTTTTTTTATTTTTTTTATTATATTATTAATTTAACTTTTAATTTATAGAAAAAATATGAGAATAAGTTCGATTAAATAATAATGAATTTTTTTTACATAAAACTAAGCGTTAAATTTTTTATTCACGGGTTATATGTATTAACACGAACACAACACGAAAACATAATTAGTTAAACAAGTTGAAATTACATGATACAAAAACAATCGTACATGACACATCACAATGCAATTGTCACACATAGCAAGGATGACATTCAAGGACCCCAATAGCAAGCTATTGTGGAGGACCTTCCCCCTAAAAAAAACTAATTTAATATCATGTGTGGTAATATCCCATGTATCAGATATTAATTTTTTTTATTTCAAAATATTAAAATAATAAGAATAGATACTACACTCTTATTTAACATAGGCAAATTCTGTGAAGAAAGTCAAATTCCAAATTTCAAAAATTGTTTTCTTAGAGTAGTAAAAAATAAATTTTCATTAACTAAAGACTCACAACCGAAATTGAAGAAGAACGAAGGAATTAGAGTACGGTTTAAAAAATGAAGGAAGAACAAGACATTTATTAGTATGAACAATTTCAAATTACAAGCTTACATTCAAAGGCTTACAAACGAGAAAACTTACAAGAGAAAGTAAAAATAAGCTTGAAATGGTAATTGTTGTTGGTGATTTGTGTTTTTGAGGCTTGGTGATTTGGGTTGGTGGGGGGGGTCTATTTATAGGTGAATAGAGAAAGGTCTAGAAGCTCAAGGTATGTGGAGGTTTAGAAGGTTCAAGAATTCTAACTTAGTGATAGAAAAGTGAAGGTTCTAGATGTTGGTAGAAAGCTCAAGGAGGATACCAAGTGCAAACATATTCTACAAGGTTCTAGATACATTATTCCTCACTGCATCCCTCAAAAGTAAATAATTACCAAATACTTTAAAGTTTTAACACTCCCCCTTAAAGTGAACTTTTGAAATAAGTCCAAGCTTCGCACGAAGATTCTCGAATGATCCCTTGGAGAGAGACTTTGTGAATATATCTATAATATTGTCCTTGCTCCGTACCTCCGACACTTCAATTTTTCTGTCAAGCATCTTTTTCACGAATGAAATGATGCTTAAACTCAGTATGCTTTGTTCTTGTGTGACACATCGGATTATTAACCAACTTTATAGCACTTTGATTGTCACCAAGAAGTTTTGTAGGTTTATGAATAGGTGAAAACACATCCTCAACAAGCCGATGAAGCCAAGTGCATTCTTGAGCAGCAAGAATGGAAGTCTTATACTCCACTTCGATAGTAGAAAACGAGACCGAGTCTTGCTTTTTACTACATCAAGAGACACATGCCGAACCACAAAAAAACACATGCCCCAAGGTAGATTTTCGATCATCTAAATCACCTCCTAGATCCGCATCCGTGAACCCAAGTAGAGAAAATTTAACCCCTTTCTTATAAAGAAGTCCCATGTCATAAAAGAATTCACGTACTTCAATATCCGCTTCGCTGCATTAAGGTGAGATTTTCGTGGCTCTTGCATATAGTGACTAACAAACCCAACAGAAAAAGAAATATTTGGCCTTGTAATAGTCAAATAAATTAGACTTCCAATGAGAGCACGATAAGTTCGGGGATCCGACAAAAGTTTACTTTCATCACGTCTAATTTTAAAGGTAGACTCAAGAGGAGTGGAACAGTACTTACTTTTATTTATTCCAAACATGTCAACAAGCTTCTTAGAATAACCTTCTTGAGATAGAAAATTTCTATCCTTCACATTTTTCACTTCCAAGCCAAGAAAATGACTTAACTCTCCTAAATCTTTCATCTCAAAGCGAATAGAAAGTTCACCCCGAAGCTTAGCAATCTCTCATTCATCATTTCCGGTAATGATCATATCATCCACATATAGTAGAACAACCATGTGTAGTGAGCCTTGCTTCTTTACAAATAAACTAGAATCTGAGTTAGAAGCAAAATAATCACAAAACTGTAAGTACTCGACAATCTTACCGTACCACACCCTCAGAGCTTGTTGAAGGCCATAGAGAGCCTACTTGAGTTTGCACGCATAATCTGGGTGAGTTGGAGAAACACAGCCAAGGGGTTTCTCCATGTAGATTTCCTTATCAATTTTTCCAAATAGGAAAGCATTCTTTACATCAAGCTGATATAGCTTCCAACCAAAAGATGTTGCTAATGAGATCACAACTCGAACATATGTCATCTTTGCTACCAGGCTAAAAGTCTCTTCATAATCTTCTCCATAGACTTAAGAGAAGCCTCTTGCAACAAGCCTTGCTTTGATTCTATCAATTCTCCCGTCTGCTTTCTTTTTCAATTTATACACCCATTTGCAAGACACCAGCTTCACATCCTTGGACTTTGGCACAAGATCCCAATTTTTATTTTTTATGAGTGTGTGCATCTCTTCATCCATGGCTTCCTTCCATTCGTTAACACCTTTTGCTTCATCAAAAGAAGATGGTTCATTTTCATAAATAGGACCAGCACTAAAGCAATGAAAAGTATTTACCAGATTACCACCTCGATAACGAATTGACTTAATGACTTGCCTTCCAGACCGAGTCATTTTTGAAGCATTTGTTTCCTCATAGTTAGCAGTCTCCTCTTGCTCCACCTCGCGAGAATTAACTTCACTCCCCTGTCACCAAACTCCCTTAATTTTGAAGAAGAAAAGCTTTTAGACATTACTGGTGAGGACGATGATGATGAAATACTGGAAAATGCAGGAGCCGAAGAAGTTACTGGCAAACTCATGGGCAATTCTTCATGTTATTCAATTGTTGAAGGAGAACCAATAGAGACCCCACTGGGGCTATATTAAGAGGAGATTTCGTCAAACACCACATTCCGAGAAACTTTACATTTGTGAGTTTTAGGATCCATGCATTTCCACCCTTTTTCCTTTCATCACAACAGATGAAGATACATTTTCTCGCCTTGGCATCTATTTTGGATCTCTGTGAATTTGGAATATAGACATAACAAACTAAACCAAAGACCTTGGAAGTCTTTCACATTGGGCTTTTCGTTGCATATCATCTCATATGGAGACTTCAAATTAATCGGGCTGAGAGGGATCCGATTAATCGTATAAACTGCACAAGCCATACCCTCTGCCTATAGGACTTTGGGTAAATTTTTTGGCATACAACCAACTCTTGCACGTCTCTGTGAGATGCCGAATTTTCCTCTCTGTTATGCCATTTTTCTGAGAAATGTCTGCACAAGTAAGCCGCCTTCGGATGCCATGCATCGAGCAAAAGATATTGAACTCTCGGGAAGTATATGCTCCTCCATTATCGATCCTCAACCGCTTGATCTTCCTTTGGAGCTCACATTCAACCTTCTCTTTAAATTTCATAAACCTTAAAATCACTTCAGACTTTCTTTCCACAAAATACACTCAAGTAAATCGAGTAAAATAATTAACAAAGACCACCTTATAGCTATACCGAAAAAGGTACGTGTACGAGTAGGGCCCATCACATTACTATGAATAAGCTCCAATGGTGTCTCATATCTTGTTCGGGATCTATCTAATGGAAGTCGATGTGGCTTATCATATTGACAACCTTCACATAGTTCTCAGGTAGTAATATGAGGCAAACTATCAACCAAATTTTTATTCACCTTGACTTTTAACTTATCCATATTTAAGTGTCTCAGTCTAGCATGCCAATGATAAGCATTATCATTTGTACTCATTTTATCAACATAAGAAGTTGAAGTAGATAGAACAAATAATCTTTCACCTTTTTACCGATATGGACGACATCCCCTTCTACCTTGGACACATTCTGAAAAAATTTTACCTTGTTAGGCCAAAACAAAACATAGTGACCGGAATCCACTGCATTAGCCACCGAAAAGAGATTCTTTTTTTATACCCGGTACATGATACACACTCTTTAGAGTGATAGGATCACCATTGTTATTGAAGATGATGGTGCCTTCCTTCTTTACCAGATGAACTGTATTATCCGTGGTGATAATAGTCTCATTACCTTTATAATTTTGAAGACAAGAGAACTTGGTGTCGTCACCTGTAAGATGATGACCGCAACCAGAGTCCACGATCCAATCTTCCTTGAATTTGATGCTAGCACAAGCATTTACTGAGGTAGTTTCAACTAAGAAACAACTACCCCAATTTTCTTCGACCTCGCCATTTTTATCAGCTATATTGCAATCCTTTAACTTCACTTGACAATTTTTCCTGATATGCCAAATCTTATGACAACGGTAACATTTGATACCAAATTTGTTGCCATTCTCGATCCTTGATGGCTCTCAATCTCCATGTTTCCTTTTCTCCTTCTCTTTCTCTTTCTCTTTTTTTTTTTTTTTTGTAAAATTTCTTATTTCTGGAGAACAATGCATCACCTAGAGAAGATAAAAAAACCCCTGCCATTTGTTGTGTTAGAGACTCCTGAGAAGAGAGAAGATTCTCAAACTTAACAAGGGATGACTCTCGAGCCCACTCTTGAATAGAGGTAACAAAAGGAATGTACTTCTTTTTCAATCCACGAATAATATTCCGTTTCATCCGCGCTTCCGAGATAGGTTCCTCCGGATCAAGAGAAGAAATTTTTAAACAAAGATTTTTAATTTTTAAGAAAAATTGAGAGATAGAGAGATCACTTTGAGTAGGATTCGCCAACTCATTCTCCAAATATTATAATCGGCAATATTTTTTTTGTTGAACAACCCATTAAGGATATTCCATATCTCAGACGCCGACTTACACTCAACTATATGATTGAACAAATCATGAGAGATAGATCTCTTCAACATGAACTCTGCCTTTGCATTAGAAGTCCTCCACTTCTTTACAACATCGGCATTATCTTCCATGGGTCCTTATCATCTCCACCAACAACCTCCCACAATTCTTCTCAAAGAAGATAAGACTTCATGCATGACCTCCATACCTTGTAGTTAGATTGATTGAGCACCTCAATCCCAATGCCAATAACCCTTCTGCTTGAATCCATTCTTTAGAGCACCAACGAACTTCTTCACAAAGAGTGCCTTGACAAGATTCCAACTTAACACTCTTATAGCTCTGATACCGTGTGAAGAAAGACAAATTCCCAATTCCAAAAATTGCTTTCTTAGAGTAGTGAAAAATAATTTTTCACTAGCCTAAGACTCATAATCGAAATTGAAGAAGAACGAAGGAATTAGAGTATAGTTCCAAAAATGAAGGAAGAACAAGACCTTTATTAGTATGGACAATTCCAAATTACAAGATTACAATCAAAAGCTTACAAACGAGAAAACTTACAAGAAAAAGTAGAGGTTGTGTGATTTGGGTTGAGGGGGGGTCTATTTATAGGTGAATGGATAAAGGTCTAGAATCTCAAGATAGGTGGAGGTTTAGAAGATTCAAAAATTCTAACTTAATGGTAGAAAAGTGAAGGTTCTAGATGTTGGTAAAAGGCTAAAGGAGAATACCAAGTGCAATCATATTCTACAAAGTTTTAGATACATTATTCCTCACTACATTTCTTAAAAGTAAATGATTACCAAAAGTTTACTTTAAAGTTTTAACAAATTCATGGTACAAATTCCATGCGACACAAATTTAATCATAAATAGTGATAATAAGTTTGTTATGAATTGAATAAGTTTTAATATTATAAAACTTACACGGTTTAGGGACACTACATGATGTGATAATCTTAGTAAGAACTCAGCCCACCTCTTACGTAGCAAAAGTACGCGTGTGTGTGAGAGAGAGAGAGAGAGAGTAGTTCTTGCAACCGTAACAAAAGGTTAGAAGAAGTGAAGTCAAAAGGCACTAACACCTTGCCAAATTGATGGAGAAATATTTGTATTTCTTACGCGCTGTTGGAAGAAAAGCGAAGAGCAAGCCGTGTACCAAGAAGACTACTCACTCATCAATAATGAGCATTTTTTTCATATATTTTAATGAGAAAATCTCATTGGGCCCAAAAAAAAAAATGTTTGCAAATGCTTTTAGAATTTTGCAAGTAATTTTCTTCATGAATGTCATATGTTCAAGTTTCAGAACCATTCTCTCTGAAGTGGAATAAAATTCTCAACCACTTAACTCATCCAACCCAACTATAAATAGAAGTCTTATGACCAAATTATATAGAGTTCAAAGATTCGTGGTTCCTTTGAAATTTCAGGATCCTAGACCATTGTCTGATTCTCCTTCCAAGGGTTAATTATACTTTCTACCACTGTATTATTGCATTAATTCTACCCTACCCCTTCTACTATTAATTTTCTCAATTATCCCTTATCCAAACATCTATTGACTTTTCTCTCATTGCTCCTAATACGGTAAATGGGGTTGGCGCTGCTCCTCAAGTGTGTTAATTGGTTTCCCAATGCCCTAACAACAATAGTGGACTTCATTCAATGCTAGAACCACTGTTAATTCAATGGGCATAATGTATTAGATCTTCAAATTAGGTTCTAATAGTCTCCTAACAAACAAAGTTTGTCAATTGTGTCGAGTAAGGAAGGTTTGGGTTGAATTTTAGCTGATTCGTGTAAAAAAAAATACTCAACTCATACCTGATCCGTTTGGTGCTTATTAATTCATGTATATTGAATCGTGCTACATCGGGTTCATATCGGGTATGAATCGTTTATAATCAGTATATAAATGAGTTGTGTCGTGTATTTTTATTGATTGGTTTCACCTGTGTCAAATTCGTTTATTAATCGTGTCATATCAAACCACTCATTTATGAAACGCGCCGTATAAGGAAGACTCAAATCTCTAATTTCGTACAATTTTAAAGTGGTTGTATAATCTTTTGACACCGTGAATCTAACAATATTATGAATTCGAGGTGATGTGAAACCAATTCATATCATTGAAAGCATAATGTGAGACAATTATCAATAGGGGGAGGGGGACAAAGTGCAATTAATCCCTTTGTTAAAATTCTCCCTTCTGGTTGTGTGCTTGAAAAAAAATATTAAACGGTAATATCACATCATCATTATCACGTAGAATCACGAACCAATAATAAATTAATACGTAAGTAAATATGCCTATTACATGACAATTATAACATGATATCTCAATTGCATTCAATATTTTCGCGTGCGATTGGCCACCAGACCATAAGAGAAAATTCCATAAAGACGATGACTTCAAAGTCTTGTTTTTTTTTAATGCAGGTCTTTGACATGTTACATGAGGAGGAAAAACCTTATTACTGGGGCTATAGGTTCACACAGTAAAGACTTTGTATTTCTACATGATGTATTGTACTAGAAACAGTGTGCCTTCCTCTAATTCAATTCTAGCTTTAGAAAGGAAGGGTTAATTATGTTCTCTTCAATTCGATTTTTTTTAGCAGATTCTATTTTACTACTTGTTTTTCAACTTTCCACAAATTTGAATAAGTCAATAATTTTGGATGAAAATTTCAACAGAAATTACTACGTGCTATCGCGGAAGAATAGTATGATGCACCCGTAACTTTTTTTATAGAAATTTAACAAACAGCCATTCATTTGACTTGATTGATGTCTTGTGGAAAAAAGGTGAACAAGTTTCTCAAAATTAGTCTAAACTGTAAGGGGAAAAAAGTCTTAAATATACATAATACTATTTTATTTTTGTCCTTTTTTAGTACAAAAGGGAAAAAAAAATATTATAACATAAGAAAATATTCAAAAAAAAATGAAAATCCATGGGTTGGGTCATGTTTGAAATAAACTTCGGGGGAATAATGGCAGAAGTGATAAATTTAGGTGTCGTAAATGAACTCTCTGTATTGATAACAAGTTTGACTTTTGAAACTTTTTGAAAAAATAGTTCGATTTTAGAAGTCATATCAAAATCAAGAATGAATGTGGAAGGTTGAGGAGGACAAAAGAAAATAGAGAAGAGGAAAAAAGGGGTGTTGGTAAAGGAAACGAGCCCATTACCCGCTCTATGAAGTACAAGGGCTATGCATGTCAAATTATAGAGAGGTGTAATGCAAGCGATCTCAAATTTCAGATTTTAAATTGATAGAGATGTGGGAGTCACTCATTCAATAATTTGTGCTCATTTAGGATACCATTTGGGATTCAAGATATTTCCCTTCTAGGGTTGTATCACTTGCTTGATCATTGATCCTCATCTCCTAACTTTTTAGACCCTGGGGATGATTCCTCCCCCCCCCCCCACCCAATAAATCCATGGTTCCTTTACAATGTAGAATAATATTTGCTTAGAAAGTGAATTCACATTCAACTCTCTCTCCCTCTCCCTCTCAAAATCCAATTAGGGGTGAGCATTTCTACCCTTAGTCACATAATTTTTCTAAATTTCTGTCGTTGTTGCGCTCTGGGAGCAAATTCTACGTGAATTCGTGCTCTCATTTTATAAAATTCATGAATTCGACTAATTCTTACTTGTATGCTTAATTTTTATTTCTCAAATTTTTATTTGGGAAGCACTAATTTAGGCCTAAACATATATATCAAACTAGAATAATTTTTGTAAACTATAATTATCATTTTAGGACTTTATAATCCGCATATATTTAAAAATTAAATAGTTTGTCTCACAGTTGTGCATGAAATTTTAATTTTTTATATTTTATGTGATCTAGTTCCTAACCCATATGTCTAATTATGAGATTTTTAAAATATGTAACCAACTTCATCCTAAGTAAACAACTTGTTTTGATCAATAGAAAATAAAAAAGAGTATATGTAACGACTCCTATCCAAACCGAAAAAACAAAGGCAATTGCAGGCTTCCAAAAAATCCCAACAAACTAAAAGAAGGATTTAGAGTTCACCTGGAAGTATAGGCCATGAGCCATTACTTCCAGCTGAGCTCCTTATCCTCACAATTAGG
>CM042196.1:7033614-7065222 GCA_023539305.1 Ilex asprella
GCAGAACAGAGGCATATCACAGGAGGTATGACTCTGGTAAATTGCACTGCTGTACAAGGAGAAGGTTTTGGTGTGTTCTCTTGAATTTCAGTGAGAAGAACCTTTCGCTAACAGTATTCTTAATTGCTTGAGCAACTGTATACTGGTCCCTTTGTTGGTTTCGAAATAACCTTCTGTTCCTCTCCATCCACAGGCAGTACACACTGCATGACAAGCATAGCCCGAGGAAGACAAAATTCATTCCTTTTCTCTTCCATTGATGGATTGCTAATTCAATAACCTCAAGTCATTGTCGATTTACACTGACCCATGAGTGATATTTTCGTGGGATCACAAATTTTCACACTTTCTTGGAGAACTCGCAATTGAATAAAAGATGTTTGTGAGACTCATCCTTTCTTTTATACAACACACACATCAGATCTATTTGGTGGTTGAACCATTTGAAGTCTATCCTTAAGTTTAATTGCCAGCCACATAATGAAAGCCATCATGGGTATAGCCCTTCCAAACCAAGCAACACCAAGCCAGGAGATCTTAGGTGCTATACCTCTAATAAGTTCTCAAGTTGACTTAACTGTGAACTTTCCATCAGCACTCAAACTCCATTTGACAGTATCTTCTCTTGCTTGGTTGGGAAAAGAAGTTGGAAGCCCATTAATGATAGCTTACACCTTCTCATCATTTGCAGCTTCAGGCCAGCTCCATTGGTTGCTGATAATACTTCTGCTCACTTTTGTATCTTTTGGGATTCTTGTTTGTGGTAATATTGTGGGAGAGCTTCTAGGAAGGAGGGGTCCCACTGGGTGCCAATTATCAATCCAAAGGCTGGTATTATTTCCATTTCCTATCAAATGGGTCAGGAAAGGTCTGCACAGCTCTTAGTTTGAGAAGGCTCCTACAGTTACTTGAACATGATTGAGTAGCTTTAATATCCCAAAGGATCCTCCCTCTTCTATGATATGCATGAATCCACTAAGACCATAAATTCTCCTTATCATTGAACAGCTGCCATAGATGCCTCTTAAGCAGAATTTGGTTCTAGTCTTTCAGCCTTTTAATGCCACGACCACCCTCTTCCTTAGGTCTACATACAACCATTTAATTGGTAGTTTTTCTTTGTATATTTCCAAATGGATGGGATAAGAGCAGATAAGAACATGTGGCCTCGTTTATGAAAAAATAAATGGTTACCTATGACCTCATTTATTCAATAATTTTAAATTAAATGATCGGTATCTATTGATTGAAAAACTAATAAATAAAACAAAAATTACAAGTAAAAAAGAAGAAGAAAGAATGGCATGAAAATACAATTGAAAAAAAAATATTAGTCTAAGGTTGAATTAGTAATCATATGTGATGAGAAGAAAAATCAGCTCCATAAAAAACATATTGGGAGGAGCTCCGACACAAGTAGCCCTACCGAAAGAGTTTCGTTGGAAGAGTTTCAGATCTCTAATATGGAAAGGAAGAGGTCTAAGTTACGCTTAGCTTGGTAATCTGATGTGCCCATATAGTTGAATCTTGAGAAAAGATCAACAAATAAGATTACGAGTAATTAAAAATCAAATAGATCCTTATTCACAAAAAAAAAAAGCTAGCCTTCTTTACAAAGAGATAGATGAGTTAAGACCCCCTCAACCAAGATGAGTGTAAAAAAGCTAATCAACGGATGAGAGAATCAGATACTGACTTATGTATCGGAGGATAAACCACAAAATTTCTCCTCTGATCTCTAATTTTTTTTTGCAGGTGATTAGAGTTTTGACAAGCCGACGTGAGGGTTGCTACAAATTATACATCAACAATATCCAAACCAAACCCCAATGAAAAAAGATGGATGTTTGTGTAATGGTAAGATCTCTTTACAAGCAGAGTCATCAAAACCAGACTGAACATCTAACCAATAGAGAGACCGTGTCAATAGTTCACTGGTTCAACCACTGGGACAACTGATCAGACCGATCGTATAATAATAATAATAAATTATAAAAACATAATAATTTTGTTAAAATGATATAAAACATGTTCACAATACATACAATTTATCATACATGAAGTAATTGATTAGGTTTGCAATGAAATTACAATGCTCAAAGTAATGTGATTAATTTGAGAGTCCTTGCAATTGGTCCTTTTACCCTACACTCATCACACCGCCAAAGTTAACCTATAGTGACAAGAGTCACAATACAATAACAACAGCATACACAGTGGGGGTAACCTTCCACTAGGCAGTGGTCTATGTCAGAGCAAAACCAGTCATTCAAAGCCTCCCTTAATCTAAGAGGGGGGAGAGAGAGAGGAGTAGAAGACTTATTGTTACCAAAGATAGAGGAGATCAGGGCACAATAGAGAAGATGATAAGACTTTGACTTTTTGAGACACATAATGAAGCTGCACAGTGGAGAAGTGGAGAGAGAAAGGTATTGGGATTTCAAAATATTTTGTGATGAACGTACAAAAAAATCTTCTTTAGATTTCTTTAAGAGCTTTAGAATTCATTTATTTCTTGCGGAGATAATTTGCTTTGGTTTTAGTGCATTTCATGTAATAGGCCTGTATGGTCCTAGAATATGGGTGTTCAATCTTTATGGGCTAACTAGAAAAGTACAATCTGTAAATTCAGTGTGGGGCATGAAAAGTTTTGATCCTTTTGTTCCGAGAAAAATTGCCTCTCATCATATTGCAACAGAGACATTGGGCATATTAGTCAGTCTATTCCATCTTAGTGTTTACCTGCCCCAACGTCTATACAAAAGATTGTGTATAGGCTGTTGGAATAAAATTAAATATAAGGGCTTATATATTAAATAAATGTGAATTATAGGCTATCAAATAAAGGTAGGCTAATTAAAGTGATTAATTTTATTTTTGGAGCCTTAATTACTATATGATAAAGTGTGGACATTAATGTGTAGAGACAAACGTAATTTCTATTTTTATGAAGGGTTAAAATAGAAATTACGAACATGAGTGACTGCTTATAAACAAACACGATTGTTTATAAATAGGGCTCATGGTCCCCAGATCACATGATGATTTTTCTATTCTTCTTATTTCCATTGTCAGAAAGAAATTTAGATAGAAAATAAGTGTAGATTTGAAAGATCATAAAGGCTTAGACTTGGATATTTCAATCTTTTGTTATGGAATCAAGTACGCTTCCGCAAAATCAATAGTTTAATTCTTGATGATTCAATATGAATGTTCCTGTTTGTGTGAAGGTTTTTACATAATGAATTAATCTAACATGTGTCCCATGAGTTTGACATTGGTGCTGTGGAAGATGATCCAATCAACTTCCGTCAAGCCTTGGAAAGTTCTAAATCTTTAGAGTGGATTGATGTCATGAATGAGGAGATAAAATCCATGAAGGACAATGACGTTTGGGATCTTGTCCCATTGCCTGAAGGTGTGAAACCCATTGGTTGCAAATGAATATTTAAAACCAAGAGGGATTCGAAAGGTGATGTGAAAAGATACAAAGCTCGTCTTGTCGCTAAAAGCTATACACAAAAGGAAGGCATCGATTATAAAAAGACTCTCTCTGGTTTCATCGAAAGACTCTTTTAGGACAATAATGGAACTTGTGGCACACTTTGACCTTGAGCTTCATCAAATGGATGTTAAGACTGCATTTATCAATGATGACATTGATGAAACAATCTATATGGTGCTACCAGAAAATTTTGTGTCGGGAGATGCAAAGAAGATGATTTGCAAGTTAAAGAAATCCATCTAGGAGCTTAAACAAGGTTCTCGTCAATGGTATTACAAGTTTCATCAAGTTATCATTTCATTTGTTTTTGAGATGAATATGGTTGATGATTGTATATACCATAAGTTCAGTGGGAATAAGCATATTTACTTGATTTTATATGTTGATGACATATTGCTTGCCACCAACGATATAGGCATGTTGCATGAAACCAAGAGATTTCTATTGAAGAAATTTGAGATGAAAGATCTTGGTGATACTTCTTTGTGTTAGGTATACAGATACACCGGGATCACTTTCGGAGTACACTAGGTTTATCACAAAAGAGTTATATCGAGAAAATTCTTAAAAGGTTTGGCATGCATGATTGTAAACCAGGTGACACCCTTGTGGCTAAGAGAGACAAATTTAGTCTCAATCAATACCCCAAGAATAATTTTCAGATTCAGGAGATGCAAAAAATACCTTATGCGTCAGCAATAGGAAGTTTGATGTATGCTCATGTATGTATGTGTCCAGATATTGCGTACATTGTTGGCATGTTGGACAAATACTTAAACAATCCTGGAAAGATCATTGGATAGCAGTCAAGCGAGTCATGAGGTACTTACAGAGAACAAAAGACTACATGCTGACTTATTGAAAGTCAAATCAGTTAGAGATCATTGGATATTCTGACTCATTTTGTTGGATGCCGAGGTGGCATGAAATCTACTTCAGACTATATCTACTTACTTGCTGGAGGTGCTATATCTTGGAAGAGTGTTAAACAGTCTATTGTAGCTTCTTCCACCATGCAGCTGAGTTTGTAGCTTGTTATAAGGCGTCCAATCATGGAATATGGTTGCGAAATTTTGTCACTGGGCTACGTATTCTAGATGGCATTGAAAGATCACTTAAGTTATTTTGTGACAATAAATCAGCAGTACTATATTCAAACAATAACAAAAGTTTGACAAAGTCAAAATTTATAAACATCAAATTCCTAGTTGTCAAAGAAAAGGTTCGGAGTAAACTTATATCTATAGAGCACATTGTGACAAATTCCATGATTGCAGATCCATTGACTAAAGGATTACCTCCCAAGGTCTTTCATGAGCACACTGCTCATATTGGTGTGATTTCTCTTCAGGATATGTCATTTTAGTGGGAGTTGTATTTTAAATACTTTTATTTATAGATACATTTTTTATGGATTTTTTGGTTATTTACTGCAGTAAAATATTCAGTTTTCTTTTATTCTGATTTTGTATGGTTTGATCTCACTAAAGTTTAAGGAGGACTAGTTGGAAATATGCATGTTACGATCACATTGCATGAAATTTGCATGCTACACATCCACACTTGATATTTGTCATTAGTTGCATTGATATATATGATCATTGATGAGTCTAATTACGAAATATGTAATGTCGATCGCTTTGGTTCAGTATTGGCGTGATTAATGGACAAGATTGTTAAAATATATAAAGTTTTGATAGCAAAACTCATGAACTCATAAAATATAATTCACATTTATAAAGTTACATATATAGCCCAAGTGAAAAATTGTTGGAGTAAAATTAAATATATGGGCTTATATATTAAATAAATGTGAATTATAAACTATCAAATAAAGTTAGGCTAATTAAAGTGATTAATTTTAGTTTTGGGGCCTTAATTAATATATTATAAAGTGTGGGCATTAATGTGTAGAGACAAAGGTATTTTTTATTTTTATGATGGATTAAAATAGAAATTACGAATAAGCGTGACTACTTATAAACAAACACAATAGTTTATAAGTAGGGGTCATGGTTCCCAAATCACATGATGATTTTTCTATTCTTCTGATTCCCATTGTCAGAAAGAAATTTAGATAGAAAACAAGTGTAAATCTAAAAGATCATAAATGCTCAGACTTGGATATTTCAATCTTTTGTTATGGATTCAGGTACGCTTCTGCAAAATCAATAGTTTAATTCTTGATGATTTAATATTAATGTTCCTATTTGTGTGAAGGTTTTCGCATAATGAATTAATCTAACATAGGCAATATTGAAATCGTCCTTTCTAACAGTATTGATGTTGCATTTTTTGCCGCTTTTGTTGTTGCGGGAACTATGTGGTATGGTTTAGCAACTAACACAATCGAATTATTTGGACCTACTCATTATCAATGGGATCAGGGATACTTCCGGCAAGAGATATATTGAAGAGGTAGTAATGGGTTAGCTAAAAAAAAAAGTTTATCAGAAGCTTGGTTAAAAAGACTTGGTGAAACAGTACAATGGAGAAGTGGAGAAGACGCTTGGTCTAAGGCAAGTAGTGAACTTCATTTATGTTCATACATCTTCTTATCGTTCGTTACTTTTACCTTGCGAATGAAGTTATAATATCGAAAAGTGAACTTTTGAAATAATTTCATAATATAACTCTAAGGCACAGATCTTCATCCGAATTATTTCTTGTCATTAATCATAAAAATAATAGAACAAAATAAAACAAAGTAATAAGATGATTTTTTATATTTCATGTTTTAATTAAATCACGAAAAACATCACGAAGCATTTCCATTCAAAATCACATGACTATTGACCTTTAATTCTGGTGTGTGAATATCAACACACACTTACGTCACTTGGATTTAATAATACTATTATTTTATTTTAATTTATAAATTTTGTGATCAATATTTTCAACTGAATCAATTCCATTCATGGTTGTGAATTATCGTTAAAACTGACATTAATTTTTAAATTGTCGTTATTGCTATAAAAATATGGTTTGAACTTTAAACCGACGCTTTTTGAAACTAAATAAAAAAACTCACATTTTTTTAAAAGTAAACCATTTAAATATTTTTGAAAACAAACACAGACTGTATATAAGATCGAATCTTTTATAAATGGATCTAGATTCTCTCCATTATAGTTTTATTCATTTTCTGTCGATAGTGATCATCGACTGTATAGAAGTGATAGACTCAAATTATAAATAATGAGTCCCGCTTAAATATTACAAGTAATGTTATAGGAATCTAATTTGAGACATAATCATAAATCTAATTTAATGTAGTCATTAAATTAGTTGTGAGTTTTAGTAATAGATGGACCCCAATTTTAGTCGAGCATTTGTAATTGATTAGGTTGCAAAAATTAGTTTTTTTTTTTAGTTTCAAGGGTTTAAGAGGACAACCAGAATGGAACCCTCGCCATGAACTTATGAGGAAAGCCCACCAATATGGCCTAGATGGCGGGAAACTGGGGGCCTCCCAAAGGCCGATTCAAGCCATAGTTTAACTCCACAACAGGGCTGCTAGTGATAGTAGCGGGAGTACCCGTGAATCGAATTGTGCTTATTTATCTAATGAAAGTTAAAGAAGACCCTAAAAGTCTGCCACCCGAGATGGTATCAAGATTAGGTTGAAATAAGATTTTTCAAAACAAGAACCCAATAATATTAGGAAAACCATACTCATTAAAGTTACCCCCGATCTTCTATATGAATTGGTCCACACATTAGGTATACCTTTAGCATTAATTTAACGACCAATCAACATCACCCTTCCAAAAAGGTTTCTTCCATTACTCTCAAAACAAACCTGATTGAAATTTCTTCAGAACATCTAACTTTGGAATCTTCATCAACTCATAATTTTTTTCATTAACCAGACTTTTTCTTTTTTCTAATTAAATCCATTACAGGTTACTCTCTTATTGTTTCCTTAAAAAGAAGGTAAACCCAAAAGAGGTAAATTTTCCATGATATATAAAAGTACATAATGTTAATTACAAGATATTAAACATATCAGACAACCTTAGTACAAAATAAATTAGGTTTCCTAAACTTAATGCTTAACCTGCTAACGCTAGAAGAGCAAACGGCCCCGAAGTGCAGCTGTTACATATAAAAACTTCTTACCAAGCAAGATGACTCCATCTCCAGACAAATGAGAATGGACTGACTATGATGATTTGAAGGGAACAACATAAGTAAACGAATGTATGTAAGCCGATTTAAACATGTTTGTTGTTGCGTTTAAGGGAACATTTGTTTACCATTATTAAGTTGTTAGCTGTCCTTATTAAGTTTTGATGATAGTTTCACCATTGTTGGTTGCTTGCCCGTTTGAGTTGTAGATCCTCTCCAGTTCTGTTGTTCCTTCAGTCAAACCAATTGAACTGTTCCAAGTCCCAGAAAGGATCATTATCAGAAGGCACATCCCAACTATCTTTTTCAATATTTTGTGATGGATTGGTATGGTCTCCTGAAGATGAGCTATCTGACGAGCTTGTTCCCTCCCTCATTGGTTGGTTTTGAAGCGATGATGTTGTTGCCTCATTGCCACAATGAAGTTGGTGACCTATTGCTTCACCTCTTGTCACTGTCGAGGGCCGTCTATCAAATGCTCGTAAAGTTTTTGATTTTAAGTAGATTCGACACAAACTAAAATCTTGCCTTAACTGCATAATATCAATAAAATAATATAATCAGGATGAAATAACTAGTTAGAAAAATTTCTGAAAGGGATCATTCAAAATTTTCTAATTATCATTTTTGTTTTGTTATACACTGTCTGTAGATGCATGGTTGAGTGTTAAACCCCTATCCTATCCCTCTTTCCCCCCAAAAGAGGCATATGGTATTATAGTGTGTGTTTCTGGTTGTCTTGACACAATTTATTCCTTCAGGGTTTCAACCTAGTGTTTTTATCACCTACATATGTGGAGGACTGAGGACGAGAAAAAGGAGAGAGAATGGTTTTCAAGATCTAATTTTCTGAGGTTTATTTACCCATTAAGGTCCAATCATATTCACAATTTGGTTATGATGGTAAACCTAGAATAAGTCACACACCTTAGGAGTTGTACTAGTAGATGAAGATGCTTCTCCTTCAATGACTTTATACTCATTCATCTTCCACTCAGTCTTCCTTCCACTTGGAGCTCTTCCTATGTAGAAAACCATTGTTTTCTTCATTCCGATTATTCGGTTATTATAGGAGAAAACAGACCCCGGAGATCCAGTAGCTTTCCAGTATCCAGAAGCCGTGAGCCTATTCGGTCTTCCTCCGCGATTCTCTTTCTCTTGTCTAGGGATGAAGAAGAACCACTGCTCAGTGTCTCCTTGACAAAACTCTCCTGCAAATTCTGTCCCCCAAAAACAGAAGAGCATGGAAATGAGATTTAGAGAGAGAGAGAGAGATGACAATGTATCATGATAATAAACAAAGTGGAAAATAGTCTCAAATATTTCTTTTATCTTGATAAGAGTAAAGAAAATAGAACTTTTTACCAAACCTTGGCAAAACAAATTGAGATAATTTACTAACAGCCAAAGGAGATGGAAAAAAATAATGGTCAGGACGAGATTAACTTGAAAACTCCAAAATTTAACCAGTCGCTCCAAAAAATACATGTTTTTGAGGATCATGAAACTGAAAAAAAAAACATGAGAGTGATGCGAATTTCACTAACGTGGGAGGTCCCATGGGTTGTACTCGTAGATATCGACAACTGGTATAACCCGATCGAGATCTTGTCTCCTTCCTTCGAGCTTGTTATGCAGATAAAACGTAACCAATTCTTCTTCTGTTGGGTAGAATTTGAAACCAGGTGGGCGATCGTCCATCACTTCCCTGTCTCTCTCTTCTCTCTCTCAACCTCAACCAGCTTCTATTCTCTTTTTATGTATATATGAAACCTGGCTCTTAAGTTGAAACCAATTCTGCTGCTGCTGGATATAATCTAAAACCTTTTGACCGATCATCCATTACCCTCTCTCTCTCTCTCTCACTCTATAATATGGGTATATGTGTGTATATATACCATATATATTTATTTAACTTGGGTCTTAAGTCACCGATTCAGTTCACGTAGGTTCTGGTTTTATACTGACAGTGGAAGGTTATGTCAGGTCATTTGTACAAGGGTAGGCAGAGAGAGCGAAAGGAGAGAACCGAGTGAAATGAGAAAAAGTTGGGGCCATTGTGGCTGCTCCGAAACTTCCACACGGTGATGAGGAAACTACTTCACCTACTGCCCCCATGTCTCCCGTACAGGGCCTTGAAAAAACTAGTCAATTTGCTATTCCATGTTGAGCAATTTTATATATGGTCAAGCCCTCGTGTCCTGCACCGTAGCTGTGTACCATACACCTGGCAGACTTGTATTGGACGGCTCTGATTGTGGCTCTAATACTGATGAAACAATAAATTTTTTAGGCCAAGGACTCAAATGACATGACAACTGTTCTGAGTTTTTTTATTTAAAATCATGTCATTTGAGCTCTAATAAAGACTCTAAATGATATGTTATCATATCATTTGAGCTCTTAATTTGGTTCAAAAATTTTGTCAACATAATATTATTATAAATTTTTAGATTAATCACAAATTCCACCTTGAAATGTCTCTCCATCTAATATCCATTAATGTAACCTTTTAAAAAACTTAATGTCATCCTAATAAACAACTATAATTTTGATACTATTATTTATTTGTGGGTTCGTTGTGCTATAAAGTTTAAAATCAAGTTTGCATTTTGAATGTCCAATATAATGTATGTATTATATAATATTTAAGAGTACTGGTATTATGCAATATTTTTTATATCCAATGCAATATATCATTTAAATTGAATTATTTGGATGCTCAATTATGATAACACTTTTAGTCATATTTGAATTTTTAAGGGGGTATGTGTAATATTTTAAATGTGATGGGGTCTACGTGATTAAGTAATAAATATGAGAGGGTTTAATTATAATTTATCTATTTAGTTTCAGACTGCAAATTAGATGACTGTTAGTTTCAAGTGCACATTGATATAAATCTATATTTTTTAGGGTAAAAATTGAGATTTTTAATCTTTAAGAATGCAAATTAAAATTTAAAAGATCTTTTGGAATATAATTTACAATTAACCCTAAAATATAATTTCAAACGTATTTTCTAATGATGTGGCACTTAATATATCATTTGAAAAAAATTGGATTCAATATTAAGTTCGATTCGAAAAAATTATACTCTTATTATTAAGGCATGTAATTCGGTGTTTTATAAATACTAAAGTAGGATTGTATGGCATTACTCTAACTATACATATTTTTATGATCGATGTTATTATTGGGATTTAAAATTTCAATTTTCTATTTAAATATAATAATGGGATAAGTGATAAAATTCTATTTAAAAAGGCTAATGGTTTAATTACAATAACCCTATTAGATTATATCAACTATTACATCATTAGTTAGGTTAATATTTTAAGTCAAGTTTTCATGGGTGGAGAGACGATTTTGCATAAAGGTCCAATTTTAATCTGGTAATTGAACGGGAAACATACTATTGTGATCGACATTCACTTTGTAAGTAAAATTTAGTAAAAACTTTATAGATCATTCCTCGTTGTTTGATATATATATATATATACATGATAATTTTGTGTTTGAAGACACTATATAATATCATAAATTAAATATTAAATCTGTGATATTTATATTTTAAATAATAAATAAAATGAAGAGAGAGAATATAAAGATAAGTATAGATTGATGAGATTGTTTGACAATGAAGAGTGTGTTAATTTGTTGACTGATTTTTTAACATTGGGGATTATGCAGAAAAAATAATATTTTTAAACGAAAATTTTTTTTAATATGAATTTATACCATTAAATCAAAATAAATAAAAATTCGATCAACTTTTATCTTTATTGTATTTTTATAAATTAAAAATTTCAACTTCCTAATTATAAATATCACATTCAAACTTTACTAAAGTTGTAATTCAAAATATATATTTGCTAAGGTGTTGTAACACTTGGTAGCTCAGAAAGGATGTTTCTGCACATCTTCCTGAGACTTACGGAGGCAGGTTCAGGGGTGGCCGCCGCCTAAGCATCCCCACCACCACCGGCGGTCCACTCCTTAGTTTATCTTTATTTTTATCTTTAATTTTTTTTTTAATTCGTGGATCTGAAACACCAAAAATTTCTAAAAGGGTCATAACATATTAATAATAATCTATGTATTTTATTTATTTATTGTGGCGGTGATGTGCAAATGTGATCTGACATGTCACAAAAACTAAATCATTAAAATGGATTCAATTAAATGTACCATACAAATGAATTCCTACTTTATATTAAAGTTTGAAATTTTGTGTGTTGCTTATTAGGGGTGGCATGGGTAATCTTCGTATTGTGTCATATTAAATTCTTGTTGAGTGTCAATTAATTTTAATTCAACTTGTTTAACTAATCATGTCGTGTCGTATCGATGTATTTATTTTCGAGTCATGTTCGTGATGATCTATATAACCCGTGAATAAATAATTTAACGCCTAATTTTATGTCTAAAATTTCATTATTACTTGATCGAACATATGTTCATACTTGCTCTATAAATTAACTTAATAAATCTATAATATAAAACAAGACAAATTTCAATAAGCTTATTTGACGGTTTCAAATAGATTTATCCAACGACTATCAACATTTTTCAAAACTATTTATATTGTACTGTACTTTTACGCACGAGTTACCTTAGTTTATAATATAAAACAAGTTAGACTTCAATAAGCTCATTCGAAGATCTCAAGTAGATTCATCCAAGTACCATCACTATAATAAAAATGAGTAAAAATATTTTTTTTCACAGGAATTAGGTCACTACTTGGTCAAATATTGTAAAAAAAATATATTTAATTCTTATAATATTACTTAAACATGTTAATCGTGTCAAATTTGTATTATTCATGCTTAACACTAAAACAACCCATTTATTATTCGTTTTAACGGGTCGTGTCATATACGTGTTCGTATAAAAAAATGATCAACTCTTACCCGTTAATTTCGTATCAATTTCAAATCGTATTTTTGTGTTGTGTTAGAAATTGTTACCCCCTATTCTTATCCATATGTTTATTCACATGCATTCCTCATTTCTTATTGGATAAATAAATTATAAATCTCCCAATATGTCTCTCTTATCACCTATTATCTCCTTAATTAGCACTTCTCACATGTTGCATTCATAACCATACTTATTGGTTCACATTCCTTACTACTCAATTAATAAGTTTCTCATATTACAACTCTAATTATTATTAATTTTTCTCACCCTGTTTCAATTAAAAGAGTGAAAACACGTTTTCAATTTTAATTATTTGTGTTGATATTCTTCGTCCACAAAAAATAGTGACTATTTGGCTTTGGGTGAAACTAATTCATTTATTTGTCTATTTGATGGGTCAATGTAAGGTATTATTTTTGTGAGAAAATAATACACAAAAATATACATGGTTTGAGAGTGTTTATATCTACAAACTAAATGTCCAATTCGACGTCTAAGGTATTATGATTAAACTTTGTAAATGAATGTACATGCATGTAACTCAATTATACAAAGGTTTGGTCTAGCATTTTTATGGTCAGCTTGTTGACTCCTGTTTTGTCATAAATAAATATTACAAAATAACAAAACATATCCTTAGCGGAGATAGGAATAGTCCCCAGATATTGTAATGAACTAAATCAAAAGGTGCAGAAGACAAAGAATCACTTCTACTAAAAGGTAAACACTCTATGTTTGTCCAATTGACAAGACATACAATCAAATGATTCAAATTTAACACCTCCTAAATAGCCACTAGAAGCTAAAGATTGAACACGAGGTAAAGATGTATGCCCAAGACGAGAATGCCAAATACTGGAAGACACAACAACAAGGAGAAGTTGAACAAAACATGAGGTTAGGTATATACAAATAAGTAAGCTAAAAAAGGCAACCAACTTTATGCTCAGTCCCAATGAGTTGACCCATCTTCTGATCTGCATATGATACCTTTTTTGAGAAAAGGTTAAAATAACACCACATTCAACAAGTTGACTAACAGAAAGAAGATTTAGAGATAAGTTAGGAACAAGATATGTAACAGGTACATAAAGAGTAGGCGTAGAAATAAGACCAACATGAGTAACATACATGTGCGAACTATCAGCAACTTATATGTGAGACATAGACTTTAAGGACTTCCTATGAATCAGATGTCATATGATTGCAGCAGATTGAGTCGATAAATCAGAGAAAAGATTTACCTAAAGAAACTGACAAGACAGTGAAGAATGAGATAGAACATTAGTCACAATTGTCTCAAGACCAGTTGTAGTAAGAGAAAAAAAAAGTTGTCGCAGTGGGAATGACCAAAGTCGAGGAGCTAGATAGTGCAGTGACCATGACCAGATCAATGGAATGAATCTTGCGAGTCTAGAGCAAGCAATAAAAACTTGTTGAGGCAGGTCAAAACATCGCCGAAATACAGCCTGGAGGAGATCGGAATGTTGCCGAAGGACGATTGAAAAGTTGATTGGAACGTCGCCGGAGGATGGCTGGGAGACAATCGAAATGTTACTAGAGGATGGCCGGAAAATCACCAGAGAATGACTAGAAGAGATTGCCATAAGATAGTCGAAAGGAGAAGAGCGTCAAGGGTTTTGATGTGGAGGATTCTTTGCAAGTCAACCAGAGAGCATACTATCCTTGACATGAAAGATTCACAAGCCAATTGGTTCTGGTGCAATGTGAAAAAAGAGAATAAAAATGTGTTTCACGATTTTAATTTTAATTATTTGTCTATTTTATGGGTCAATGTGAGGCATTCCATAATAGACAACATAAAAGGGGATCATGGTAATACCTAAACTGTCAAAATATAATCTGTTATTCTTTTTAGATGGAGAACTTTTGTTGCATCATGGTCCCATCAATTATCGTATTCCACCTTTTAGTGGTCATTGCTAATAGACAAAATTGCATACAGAAACTTTAAATATTCTAAATTAGACCTCAAAAATCATTTTGGAAGACCCATCAATTATCGGAGTATTCTACCTTTTAGTGGTCATGGATAATCGACAAAATTGCATAGAGAAACCCTAAATATTCTAAATTAGACCTCGAAAATCATATTGACTTCCATTTTTATTTGTCTTTTTTGACCGGATACCTTCTTACTTTTAGGGATGGATTCTGGTTTGTGTTAAGAAATATAGGGTTATTTTAATTATTAAGGGTAAAATAATATTTTATTTTATTTGTTTAGCCTATATATAGTCTCTTTGTATTTAGGTTAAAACACTACTTTGTATTCAATTCAATTATGCAGTATCAATGAAACCCTAGCCTTCTCTTTTCCTATTTCTTGTATTTCTCTTGATTGTTTAACAGTTTATTGGTCACGAAACATCCTATATTCTTTCTTATTGTTCACATATTGTAGACCAAGGTTAAATATTGATGACCAAAGAAGTTTTAGAATGTGAGAGAAGACATATAATAATAAAAAGATCAAAAAAGAATACACAAAAAGATACACGGTTTGAGAGTTCTTATATCTATAGACTAAATGTCCAATTCAATGTCTAAAGTATTATGATTATTGTTTGCGAATGAATGTACATGCATGTAACTCAACTCTATAAAATTTTGTGCTTGTATTTTTTCAGTCAACTTGTTGAATCCTATTTTATCATTGTGCTATATTAAGGGTCATATTTTCAATTAAATTAGAGTTATCATAGTTTTCTTGCCTATTTCATTTAAAATAAATCTTGATCTCTTTTTCTACTCTCATATATATTTACTGCCAATAACTATCATATCTCCTAAGTCGATTATTCTTTAATTTATCTCGTATGCTACCTTTATTTTTAGTTCTTCTCTCTTATTTAAAATTCATTTCTTACTTGGTAATAACTTTAACAACCATTCAAGCTCTTTAAAGTGAATTATAATTAATAAACTTAAGATCCATTGTTGGAAATTTAACAATCACAATTACAAAAAGCACCAAAAGTAACTTTTAACAACCCGCCTTTCTCGTAGGAGATTGATTCTTAAGTCGGTAAATAGGAGTCTTATGCATTGGATGTGTTTGAGTTATGTACTTACTTAAAAAATAATAAACCTTAGTTCCAAGAAATCATATTGTCTACTAAGACATTCACTTAGGAAGCATAAAACTTTCTGAAAAAAGCTATTCAGGAGTAGGTGGAAGGTTTTTTTATGCTTCAGGAACAAATATATGACAAATACCCATTTCTGAAATTCTTGTAAACAACAAGAAGAGACACAATGCCTGATTTTAGCTCCATAACACTAATAATTCTAGCTCAAGTTCTATTAGACAGAAACCTTAAATCTACCCTAACAAAGGTAGTGATTTACCGTTGTATTTTGGATCACACAGTCCAATTTAAAAACCCATCTAAACCCAATTTATTGTCATGTGGCATTAATAACTATCAATTAGAAATTCAGTTACCTACAGCCGCCGAAATCTAAGTCAAAACTGAATTTAGATTGAAGAAAAATAACTATCCTCATTTGAGAACATAGTTAATGGTAAGGGTGGCAATCAAGTATTTCATTTTAGAGTTTTTTTTGGAGTTGTATCATGTTTATGTCGCATTCAGAGCGATACATATAACATGTGATTCTAACTCGTATTATTGAATTATGTCATTTTTGGATTCGTGTCATGTAGAGTATCACTGGTGTTACGGGTAGTATAAAAGTTACCATCCTTTCTTTATGGCTTAATATTGTGAGAGTGAGGTAGGAGAAATCATAGTCACGACAACTTCTTGGCACTTGGCGAGGAAGTTAATTCATCTTCATCTCTCCTTTCTTATTTTGTATTGACTATTTTCCCTTTCTTTATACATCCATTGGTAATGGTTTTTGAACCACCCACAATCAAGCTAAAATACATTTAGATTAGACTACGGAATCTTGTGCATTTCTTCAACATCCTCTTATGTAAACCCAACCTTTGTGTTTCTCAACAACTTAGTTTTATAATAACACTGTACCAATTGGAAATTTGAACTTGTAATATAGGCTGACATTGTAACATTTTGTTGATATATACTGTCTGATGATATCTAGAATAAATTCTAAGTATAAGCTCAGACAAGACGCCAAGAGCTCAATGGTCTAGACCTCGACCTCCATCAGAGCGAGCAGTCAAATAAACAAGAAGGAAACAACTGGATGATAGAGGGTGCCCTCGAAGCAACATCCAAACTATATTCAAGGCACAAAACTCTCAATCAACCAAAATCCTCCCTAAAAATCAAGGAGGATTCAACGGATGAAAGACAAGGATATCGGTACAAATCCCTTAGAACAAAGAGCAGCTATATATATATATATATTGTACAATGCCTCTAAAACAAAAAAAGAAGGGAGCGAAAAAAAAAACCTAATGGTATCACAAAGCAACTGTAAATGTTTTCTGAAGGAATATACATCCCAGGAGCAAGAGTCTCCATTAAAGATTGGATTAACCGAGCTCCCAAGCCGGTGAACCAATATATTTCCTCTGTGTTACATGAATCACACCTCATATAACTGTTACATCTATATTTCAATTCACGAGTCTTGCAGTTATGATCGGTTCTAGTCGTTACACTCATAGACACTGCTAACTCACATGAAATTAAACCATCAATTTGGCACTATCTGTGGGAATGACTGTTCCTGTAACAAGTATACTGATCTTTCAGTAATTGATGGTCTCCACACGCAATATGAGAAGAAGTCAGATGAATCCCCCAAGGAGGCAGAACCAGCAAGAAGCTACCAGTGGAAGACAACGAGAAAACCTTCCTGATTTTGTGCCCACTGCCTAGGATAATCCTCCTATTGTAGATTCCCCTACAAACAATGAAGTGGAAGCTCTTCGCCTAGTTAACCAGCGTTTGCTTCAGCAAAACCAAGAGCTCTTGCAAGGTCCTCAGCCAACACGATCGACCCCCGGAGGTCACCCATAAGGGGGCATCAACACCTTGACCCCCTCAGAGAAGAAAACGAAGGAGCAGAAAACAGCTAGGCTCCCCATCCGCCACCCAGGAACAGTGACAATGAAGAGGTGCAGAGCCAAAACGAGGGGATCAAAAAAAATAATTTTTTCCCTTTTCATTAGGAAAGGATAAAGCAGTACCAGGAGCAGCACTTCAAGGACATCCAGCAAGAGCTTAGTTACATGATGGAGGTAGTAAGGGGTAAGACTCCAGTGACAATGGATGCTCTGGTGCAACAAACGAAATCGCCATTTATTTCTGGGGTGTTACACTTTCCCCTCCCCCAGAAGTTTAGAATGCCCTAGGTAGTGGATTTTTATGGGACAAAAGATCCCGTGGACCACCTCAACACCTATAAAAATTAGATAAAATTATATGAGTACCAAGACCCGGTGCGGTGTAGAGTCTTTGCCATCACGCTAAAAGGGTCAGCATTGACATGATTTAACAGACTCCCCCCAGCTTCGATTTCTTCCTTCAAGGAACTTTATATTTCTTTCGTATCCCACTTCATAGGAGCTCAGATCTACCGAAAGTCGAGCTACCATTTATTAAACGTAAAAAAAGGACCGGATGAGAACCTACGATCTTACATCCAGAGGTTTAAATCAGAATCTCTGAAGTTAGATGTCCCAGACGAGAAATTTACTATCACTGCATTCATTGCAGGACTCGGAGTGCAATCAAAGAATTTGATGTTCTCCATATCGAAGAATCTTCAGGCTAGCATGGCCGAGGTGCTGGATAAAGCTGAAAAGTACATTAAATGGTGAGGAAGCTCTCCTGTCCAAGGTGGGGAGTTTATCATCATGAAAGGAAAAGGGGAAGTAAAAGAAAAAGAGAGAGCGAAACCCTAGAAAAAAAAGAGAGCGAGACAAGTCTCCAAGAAGAGACAGAGATCGTTTAGACCCTCCACAACTAGAACTACAACCAAGGTACGCACCTCAGCTGCTTACCCCTTTGACCGCCTCAGTATCGCAGATCTTATATGAGGTGCAGAATGAGAAGTTCTTAAGGTGGCCGCCTCGGATGAAGGAAGATCCCACAAAAAGAGACCCTACAAAGTACTGCGATTATCACAGGGATCATGGTTATCACACTAATGATTGCATTCAACTAAAGAAGAAGATTAAATTTTTGATCCAACGAGGGCAGCTACGCCACTTTGTGACTCATGAAAATCAAAACCGAGCTCCTACACCTCCAACACCTCAATAGCAAGCACTTGCACCACACCAACAACCCCCGGGGGAAATCAGGGTAATATCCGGAGGATACGTATGAGGGGGAATCCAGCTCAGCCAGAAAGGCTCACCTATGCAGAATAAGAGTTGGATAAGCCCTGGAAGTACTTATTGTGTCCAAGGTCCCACGATTAAACACAGCTATCACTTTCCCAGATTCAGACTTGAAGGCTACCAATATCCCCGTGATGATCCTCTAGTGGTAAGAGCTGTAGTAGCTAACAGAACTGTCCATCGAGTTCTAATTGACAACAACAACTCGGCAGACATCATCTTTGCGTCTGCATTCAATAAGATGGGCATAGGAAGAGAGAAACTTGAGCTAGTAAGTGCTCACTTGTTGAGTTTCTCAGGAGAAAGGATGCTACCCCTAGGAACGATCCACCTCGTACTCATACTAGGTGACCCGCCTTGCCAAACAATCGCAACTGTAAGGTTCTTAGTAGTGATGCACCTTCCGTATACAACATGCTGCTCGGGAGACCCTCGCTCAACTCCATGAGGGCTATCCCTTCTGTCTATCACCTCGTAGTGAAGTTTTTGACAGAAAATAGGATCGGAGTTGTCCGAGAAGACCAGCGAGTAGCACAAGAATGCTACATGACTTATGTGAAGAAGAAAGAGGTTGAGAACATCCAACTGGATGAACTCGACATGAGAGACGAGTTAGAAACCAGACCATTGCCATCGGAAGAGTTGGAGCCTGTTCAACTTGATGAAGAGCCAGAACACCTCGTTTACGTGGGGTCAAAAGTAAGCAAGGAAATCAAAAAATTCCTCACATGTTTTTTAAGAGAGAATTTGGAAGTCTTTGTCTGGAAGCAAAAAGACATGAAAGGAATCGATCCCTCAGTTATCACTCACAAGCTCAGTGTAAACTCTGTTTGCAAAACCATTTAGCAGAAAAGGAGGAGTTTCGCTCCAGAACTTCAGAAGGCCATCAATTAGGAGGTCAGCAAACTTATTCATGCCAAAGCCATCAGGGAAGTAGATTACCCGGTCTGGTTTGCCAATGTAGTCCTCGTTAAGAAGACCAATGAAAAGTGATGACTCTGCATTGACTTTACCAACCTCAACTGAGCATGCCCCAAAGACAACTTTCCCTTAGCTCGGATTGATCTAATCGTAGATGTCACAACTGGACATGAGCTTTTCATCTTTATGGACACCTTCTCTTCATAAAATCGGATTAGAATGGATCCTAATGGTCAAGAAAAGACCTCCTTCGTGACTGAGCAAGGAATGTAATGTTATCAAGTCATCTCTTTCGGCTTGAAAAATGTTGAAGCTACTTACCAGCGCTTGGTGAATATAATGTTCCAAAAATAGATCAGAACAACCATAGAGGTCTATATTGATGATATGTTGGTAAAATCTTTGAGGACAGAGCTCCATATCAAGCACCTTACAGAATTATTCCAGGTCCTCAAGGAGTACAAAATGAGCCTTAACCTCGCCAAGTGTGCCCTCGGGGTGTTCGCGGAGAAATTCCTGGATTTCATAGTCAATAGTAGGGGAATCGAAGCTAATCCTAGAAAAGTAAAGGTGATAATGGATATACAGCCCCCGTCCAACACATGGGAGGTACAACGTTTGACAGGAAGAATAACTGCCTTGAGCTGTTTTGTGTCCAAATCAAGTGATAAATGTCAACCCTTATTTCAAGTCTTTAAAAAGGCGTTCTAGTGGGATACCAAGTGTGAAAAAACGTTCAAAGCATTGAAAGATTAGCTGAGCTCCCCGCCTGTTATGCTAAGTCCATTGGAATGAGAGGTTTTTACTCTTTACCTAGTTGTCTCTAACTACTTAACAAGTGCAACATCAGTAAGGGAGCGAGACAGAGCTCAGCAACCAATTTATTACTGTAGCAGAGCTCTGAGGGGGTAGAGGAGAGATATCCGAAGATGGAGAAGTTTGTTTTAGCTTTGGTTACGACTGTCAAGAGGCCATATTTCCAAGCTCATGCTATCGAGATCCCTATAGATCAGCCGATGAAATAAGTACTACATAAACCAGAGTCTTCGGGAAGGTAGGTTAAGTGGACCATTGAGCTAAGTGAGTTTAACATCAGGTACAAAGCCAAAACTGAAGTCAAAGGGCAGATTCTGACTAATTTCATAATAAAATTCACAACAGCAGCACCCACGGGGGCTACACAGCTAGTGCCTGACCTCCTTACATAGAAACATTCAGTGGATGGAGCCGCCAATGCTCAGGGAAGTGGTGCAGGCTTAATCTTGACCTCTCCAGATGAAATAGATGTTGAATACGCCTTTAGATTTGGATTTAAGGTCTCAAACAATGAGGTAGAGTATGAGGCTGTCATAGTGGGACTCAACTTGGCACACTTGATGGAAGTAGAGCAGCTTGAGATCTGCAGTGATTCACAACTCGTAGTGAAGAAGATAGAAGGAGCTTATGAGGCCAAGGGAGAAAAAATGGTCTTTTATCTTCAAAGAGTGCAAGACTTAATCAAGAAGTTTGTGCAAGTCAATATCACACATGTCCTTAGATCAGAGAACTTGCGAGTAGACATGCTAGCAAGGTTAGCAACTGCCTCGCAGGAGAACTTGAACAGACTGATACTAGCGGAACACTTGACAGAGCCATCAGTAAGCATTGAAGAAGGGGAAGTACTCTCAGTTCTAGCCTCAGCGAGCTGGATGGACCCCAACAAGGAATATCTTCAGAATGAAACCTTGCCAATAGATCCTAAAAAGGCTGCAAAGTTAAGGGTGAGGTCAGTCAAATTCTAAGTATGAGCTCAGCCAAGGAAGTCAGACAAGACGTCAAGAGCTCAATGGTCCATACCTCGAGCTCTATTAGAGCGAGCAGTCAAAGAAACAAGAAGGAAACAACTAGATGACAAAGGGCACCCTAGAAGCAACAACCAAGCTATGTTCAAGACACGAAACTCTCAACCAATCAAGATCCTCCCTAAAAATCAAGGAGGATTCCACGGATAAAAGGCAATGATCTCGGTACAATTCCCGTAGAAATAAGGAGCAGCTTTATATATACTGTACAATGCCTCTAAAAAAAAGGGAGAGAAAGATAAAAAAAGAACCCTAATGGTATCACAAAGCAACTGTAAACGTTTTTTGAAGGAATATATACCCCAAGAGCAAGAGTCTTCATTAAAGAGTGGATTAGCCAAGCTCCCAAGCCGGTAAACCACTATATTTCCTGTCTTACATGCATCACTCCTCATATAACTATTACATCCACCTTTCAACTCACGAGTCTTGCAGTTTTGATCGGTTCTAGTCGTTACACTCATAGACACTACTCAGCCACGTGAAATTACACCATCAGGTTTAAAGGCTTGTTGCATATGTTAAATGCAGTCGTGAAACCTACGAAAGTGAATTTTTTTTTTTTGGTTTTTTTTTAGTTAGTGGTTTTATTTTTGTTGTTGTTTTCCTTACTAGGGACTAGCAAGGTCTGAGTAGGGGTGTGATTAAGGTCTAATATTTACATTAATTATGGAAAAGATTCATTATTTAGTTATGAAAGTTTGATAAACATGATAATTTATTTAAGAATTGATGTTATGCTATTAAAAGATGAGTTGTGTTTATTTTGCAGGAGAATGGCAATAAAGTGAACGAAATTAAGTTAAGATGAAGCATAGTTGAGAAAGAAGTGTACTAGAATTCGCGTCCGGATGGATGAAGATCGCACGTCCGGATACAAGAGGCAGAGAGTGAAAGCTAAAGAAGAGGAGTATGCTGGAAGTCGCGTCTAGACGGTTGAAGAACGTGTGTTTGGATGCGTGTCATTGGTTTGCCAACGCCAAAATGGAGTTTTAGTGCAATTCAATCTATTCCTCAATAAAGTTATAAATAGGAGTTGAAGATCTTGTAAACCTAGCTACCTTTTGTTTAGAATTTTTTATTTTATTTGAAGTCTTTGTTCAGCATGTCTGGCTAGAAGATTCAACTAGGGCTAGCGTTGGACCTCTCAATGAAATACGATAATGTTATTGACTTTGAACTTAATGATATGTGATATTATGTTAAGTTAACTTTTGATCTCTTTGTAAAGTTTTTTGCTCTGTAAAAATTCTTGAGTCATTGTGTCATGTACATTGATTGCTTGAATTTTCTTGCGAATAAATAACTAGTTATTTCACACTTAAGTTAATTATCATTATTTCACAAAATAATAGAATTGGATGATTATTTTGGTTCCTGAATAATCTTTTGATTATAAATTGTAGTTTTATTGCTTAATTTTGTGACTTGAATTAACCGACATTTGATTTTTGTCTAAGATTAAGATTTAAGTCATTAATCATTATTGTATGGAATTGAGAAGGAATACCTGACGCTATAGTATTTTTTAATTATTATTTTAAAAATCAAATTTATTCTTTTCTAATTTCAAACTCTCTACAATAATATTTTTCAAAACAATTTTTTTTATTATTTTTCTTTGTGTTCTATGTTTTTCTTAATTCTATGTGGTTTGACCTCAGACTTCCGAGGATTATATTAATTTGCGACAACCTGCACTTGGGTGATCATTTCTAAAGTTGTAGCACTGGACTTCCTTCAAATCTTCATAGTTGGAAGACCAAGTTCTTCTTCGTTGGAGGAGAGTGGGCCATGGAGAATGATCGTGATCTGGTGCCCTCAAGATGAGATATTGTTCCTAAGACTAAGCTGGGTAAGGACACCTCATTTAACTTCATTCTAGTCATCACATATTTGTCATTACAGTGTAATTGGCTTCCTTGCAGCTCCACCGACTCTATCTGTGGAACAAGAGTGCAGGCTGCAGATGGTTTGTGAGCACCCGGTCAAGGAGTTTTTCGGGATCATGGAGGCATCTAGTTATCCCAAGGCCTCTCCGAAGACGAAGAGGAAAGGTGCTTGACTTTTTCAGTAGACTCCTTGTAGGCACAACGTAATAGACTTTTTAAGTTGCACTGATTCTGGAGGTACCTCCATTGATAGATCAATAGTGAAGGCAGTTTGTGCTTCCAGGACGGTGTCTCCTCCTCCTTCCAAGAGGGCGAAGTCCAGTGCCCCGATATTTCTCAGTTGAAGCCCACTGGTCAGGCTAGTCCTAGAGAGGTGGAGCATAGAGATGCACCTCGTTCTTCTCTAATTGATGTCTCCTCATCTCCAAAAGATGGTCCCAGCATTGTTGCGGGGGCTGAGGCTCTAGTGTGGTCTGTTACTAGGACGGAGAGTCCGCCTAATTGTCCTGTTTCAGGTAGTGCCCTAGTATCTATGTTGCGGGATGTGCGCCTGGCCAGAAAGAGACTTTGAGGCTTTGTAATCCGCACATAGGTTTAGGAGGTTGCCTCCCGAGGCCCAGAGGGCATTGTTGACACTACTGTGGAGGGTTTTGCTTTGGTATATCCCGCACTCCTCTTTCACTATGTACCTGACCTTCTTCCTTTATACTTTGGCTTTGTACTTGGCTTTCTTTTTATTTTTACCTTTGAATGTCTATAGGTGGCTACTGTTTTGCCCTGCTTGTTTACAAATACACTGAAGATCAGGGATGCAATTGATGGCTAGGCGGCGGAGAGGCAGACACGCAAGGCTGTTGAAGAACAGTTGGTTCTTGAGCGGCAGACACGAGAGGATGCTGCAGAGCAGTTAGAGCTTGTGCTGCAGGCACGAGAGGATGTCGTAGAGTAGTTGAGGATAGCGCGCGAGAAGGCTACCCATCTAGAGACTGACCTTCGAGTAGCACTTGTGAGAGCTACTAGGGTAGAGGCTCAGATGAAGAAAATGAGGGATGCGACTGAAAGGGCCAAGGTAGGCGCCTTCATTGACGGCTATGATGAGCTTAGGATAAAGGTCTCAGCAGCACTCCTTGCTTATGACTTTTTTGGCTTTCAACCTTATGAGGCTTTAGAGACTGATGAGGAGGAAATGAGCGATGGTATGAGTGGAGGCAATGAGTGTCATCATGAGGTGTCCTTGTATTCATGTTTTTTTTATAGGTCAAATTCTATCTTTTGTAAAGACTTTATGAACTTGAAAGAAATACTACTCTTGAAAAAATATTGCAAGATTTTATTTCATATTCCGAAGTGAATATTTAAAGAAAATTGACAAAAATAGAAGGTAAAATAGTCTAAATAATGACCACCAACTTATAACTCACTGCCCCCAGCTACTGGTAATACTTCTTCAGATGCTCTGCGTTCCATGGATGGGTTAAGACTTTTCCTTCAAAATTCTGAATTTTATAAGTGCATGACCTTACCACCTCCGTGACCGTGTAGGATACTTCGCAGTTGGGTCCCAACTTTTCCTCTCGGGAGTCCTTGGTAGATAGGATGACCTTTTTGAAGACTAGGTCCCCAGCTAAGAAGGAATGAGGATTCACCCTCAAGTTGTAGTACTTGGTCATGCGATGCTTGTACTCTTCATCCCTAAGCATGGCTATCTTCCTCTCCTCCTCTACCAAGTCGAGGTTTACGTGGAGGCCTTCTTTATTGTTGGTAGGATCATGGTGCTAGATCCTAAGGGAGTGTACCCTAATATCAATGGGTATCATTGCCTCTGTCCCATAGGCTAAGAAAAAAAGGTCTCTCCCATAGTACTCCTGGGAGTTCGTCTACCCATCTTTCTTTTGCACTCTCCAGTTTGGCTTTCAAATTTCAGAGTATGGTCCTGATGGTGACATCTGCTTGCCCGTTTGCCTGTGGATGGGCTGGGCTGGAGTGGGGCTGCTTGATCTGGGGGT
The DNA here is from genome assembly GCA_023539305.1 of Ilex asprella. Taxonomy (NCBI): domain Eukaryota; kingdom Viridiplantae; phylum Streptophyta; class Magnoliopsida; order Aquifoliales; family Aquifoliaceae; genus Ilex; species Ilex asprella. Next base: position 7,059,147 of record CM042196.1, read on the forward strand.
CTGTACAGAAATTATTGAGGAGTTTATTATCAAAATATTTGGCATTGTCACTCACAATGGTATGAGGTATTTCGAAATAGCAGACTAGACTCCTCCATATGAAGTCCTTTACATTCTGATCTATTATTCTGGCTAGGGTCTCGCCTTCTGCCCACTTGGTAAAGTAGTTGATGGCTATCATTACAAACTTGCACTAGCCCCGACTCACAGGAAGGAGACCTAGGATGTCGAACCCCCACATGGAGATGAGTCATGGGCTTTGAATGGTGGTGAGCTCTTCAGGTGGCTGTCTGCGCACAGTTGCAAATCACTGACACTTGTCACATTTTTTGACAAACTCTCAGGCGTCTTTGATTATGGTAGGCCAGTAATATCCCTACTTGATTGCTTTGTGAACCATTGCACACCCTCCAGAATGATTCTCACATATCCCTCATGGATCTTTCTCATGGCGTAATTGGCTTCCTTAAGGGTGAGACAACGAAGTAATATGAGATAACAAATTTTCTTGTCTAGGGTGTTTTGCAGGATGGCATACCTAGATGCTCTCATTCTCAACTTTTTGGCCTCTATTGGGTTGTCTGGGAGAGCACCCTCCTTCAAGTAAGTTCGGATGGGAGTCATCCAGTTGGACTCTGAGGATGCGTAGTTGACATTGTCCTCCTCTATCTTGGAGTAGCTAGAACTGGTGACTTGTCAGCACTAGGCCCATGAGTATGTTGGCAGACGTGAACTTGGCGAGGGCATCTGCCATGACATTCTCCTCTTGAGGCACGTGGTTGATTTGGAAGCTGGTGAACTCTTTGAGTAGGATTTGGACCACTGAAAGGCATTCTTGCATTCTTTCCTCCTTTGCTTCAAAATCACCATTTACCTGGTTGACTATAAGTTGGGAGTCACTGTAGGCTGTCAGGTAGAGGTCCTTCATCTTCAACGTTAACTTCAAGCATGATATGAGGTCCTCATATTTAGCTTGATTGTTTGATGTGGCAAAGTGGAGGGAGACAACATACTTCAACGGAGTACCATAAGGGCTAATCAGCACTAGTCCTGCGCCTTCACCCTTGCCCTCGCCCTCGCCCTCGCTGGTGGAGGGCCCATCCACGTAGAGTCTCCAACCTGGTACAATAAGTTGTGGGGAGGGAGTTAACTCTACGGGCGACGATGTCTATGATGAGGGGAGTTGTGATTTCGTTGTAGGAGGCAAGGGGCTGCTGGACAACGTCTGGAGAGTGGGATACGATGCAGGCAGAGAGGGCAGCACCCTAGGCATAATGAGTGACACCCCAGGCTAGGTGGGTAGTGCCTTGGGCCAGATAGGCAGCACCCTAGGGTGTTTAGGTTGTCTATCCTCCTTCGAGTTGTCATGTCCTCCAACCTCATGGCGGGTAGAGGTTATGTGTACTGAGTAGATGGGCACAGGGTCATCTGGTACTTCTTCTTGTAATAATGTGGACTCTGCCATGAAATGTACGACTGCTTGTGCTTTGATGGCTGACCTTAGCTGATATTGTACGTCAAACTCGCTTAACTCGACGGCCCACTTGAGTAGCTGGCTAGAGACATTAAGTTTCCTTAAAATCTTTTTTGAGCGGTTGATCTCTGACAACCACGATAGTGTGACTCTAAAAATAGTGTCGTAGACACCTTGTGGTAGTGACAAGTTCAAGATCCAACTTTTCAAGTTCTGAGTACCTTATCTCTACCCCTCGGTACGCCCTACTGACATAGTATATCGTTTTCTAGATGTCTCCATGTTCCCTGATGAGGACAGAGCCTATGAAAGAGGGTGAAGAGGAGAGGTAAAGGTAGATGGTCTCTCCTGGTATAACATTAGAGAGTAGAGGTGGCGTAGCAAGGTAGGCCTTGAGCTTCTGGAAGGCCTTCTTTGTATCTGAACCCCACTAAAAAGACCTGTAGAGGAATTTAAAGAAAGGTAGGCATTTATTTGCTGATTTAGAGACAAACCTGCTGAGGGCTACTATCCTCAGGTTAAAGCGATGGACCTCCTTTGTAGAGGTGAGGGACTTCATCTCCAAAAATGGCTCTGATCTTGTTTAGGTTGGATTCAATACCCCTTTTGTGGACCATGAAGCCTAAGAACTTTCTTAAACTAACGCCAAAGGCGTACTTTTCAGGATTCAGTTTCATCTTGTAGGTTTTTAACACGTCAAAGGTCTCCTACAAGTGTGTTACATGGTCTGCTGCAATTGTACTCTTCACCAATATATATTCTACGTAGACCTCCATCATCTTTCCAATCCGAGTCCAGAACATCTTGTTGACGAGGTTTAGATATGTGGCTCCAGCATTCTTGTGCTTGAAAGGCATCACCCTGTAACAGTATGTGCCACTCGGGGTGATGAATGAGGCTTTTCCCTGATCTGGAGAGAACATGCTGATCTGATTGTAGCTGGAGTAGGTGCCCATAAAACTCAAGAGCTCGTGTCCTATGGTGCCGTCAATGAGGAGGTAGATAAGTGGGAGAGGGTGGCTGTCTTTGGGACAAGCTTTGTTGAGCTCTATAAAGTCCACATAGAGGCGCCACTTCCCATTGGCCTTCGTCACCATCACTACATTAGATAGCCAGTTTGGGTAGGCTACCTCCCTTATTGACCCATTCGTCAGTAGCTTGTCTACCTCATTCTCTATGGTCTGCCCTTCTCAGCACTTACATTCCTTAAATTTTGGTGGACATGTTTGTACATGGGGTCAACGTTAAGTCGGTGGGAGGCCACCTCGGGGTCTATGCCTTTTAGGTCTTCGTTGGACCAGACAATGGCATCCATGTTTTGCCTAAGAAAGTCTATCAAGGAGGATGCCTGCTCTTGGTAGAGTGAGGAGCCTATGTAGACTCTCATCTCTGGAAGGCTGTCAGCCTGTCATCCACTACTACTAGGCTGAGTTCTTCTGCTGGTTACCCTCTCTCTAAGGTGTTGTCATCCCTTGGGTCAAGGACTTCAACTTGAAGAGTCTCATGTGGCCTCCTAGCCCTCATAGAGGACACGTAGCATTCTTTGGCGGAGACCTGGTCTCCTCTGATCTCTCCAATCCCACTGGTGGTTGGAAAACGGAGGAGAAGGTGATAGCTTGATGGTATTTCACTTAGGATGTGGTGGTCAGGGCGTCCAAGAATTATATTGTATGTAGAAAGACAGTCAAGTACAATAAAATTTACCATTATTGTGGAACTCCTTGGTGCTGTTCTTACGGTGACCGGCAGGGTGATGGATCCCAAGGGGTAAACTCTTTCTCCCGAGAAGCCAACCAAGGGAGTCCTGACAAACTGGAGTCTCTCCCTGCCTAGGTGAAGACTATCATAGGTTGTCACGAAGAGAATGTCGGTTGAACTGTCACTGTCAACCAGGATCCTCCTAACCTGGTAGTTGGCCACCATCATGGTCAGGACCAGAGGATCATCATGAGGGACCTGGATCCCTTCGAGGTCCCTGTCTGTGAAGGTGATGATCTCCTACTCCCCATATCGGGGTGTCTTATTTGGGCGAGAGTCATATGACTCCATGATTAATCTTGATTAATGCATGATTTAATTAAGTTAATAGGTCAATTGTGTTACTTAAACAAAGTTAAACTAATCAAAATTGACCTATTACGGTTAGTGTGTGAATTAGGGATAATGCATTAATTGTTGTTATTTTCAGGGTTTTATGCGTCAAAGCTACAAACTACCGGGGAGCAAATTGTGAATTCTAAGATGACAATTACTAAAGCCCTAAACAAAAAGAAATCAAAGTAATCCAAATGTAATCTTTTGAAAGATTGTGAATGACAACTTTTGGAAGCTTGTAAAATGACAACTTTGGGAAGCTTGTGGAATGACAACTTTTGGAAGCTTGTGAATGACAACTTGTGGAAGATTGTGAATGTTATCCCTTGGGGTTTGTAAAGGCGTGGCCTATAAATATCACCCCTTTGTGGCTTGTAAGACATAAGTTTTTTGCTTGACATAAGTCTTTTGAGAGAAATAAGTTTTTATTAGATAAAAGTTTTTGCTAGAGTTCTTGGTTGTGGAAATCCCTCCAAGTTGTTATTGCTTTCTTTCTTCCCTTAGAGGAGTGAAACTCTTCCACTTTTCTAAAGCTTTACCGAAGCCGTGAAGGGTGGAACGTGATTCACTCATTCTTTGTCGAAGATCGTTTATATTAATGCATTTCGTTTATTGCTTTCTTTGTATTGTTACTTTTTTTTATGATATTATCATCTCTTGGTTGTGGAATACCCACCAAGTAGTATTGCTTGGTTGTGGAATACCCACCAAGTAGTATTGTTTGGTTGTGGAATACCCACCAATTAATTATTGCTTTCTTTAAATTTAAGTCTTATTTTATTTTGATGCATTTCATTTATGCTTAGTTCTAACATTTATTTCTTTATAATGTCTTCCCATTTAATTATTGTCTTTACTTTAACTATGAGTAGCTAAGCTTTTAGTTGGCTAATCTAAGGGAGACCTCCTCTTGGGTATGTCATTTCAACTCGTTGTCTTTCCTCCCTTTAGAGTCAAATAGTTTGGTTTGACGGGGTTGAGAGTGGATGAGTTGGTGAGCCTTTGATATTCCGTAGGCCTAATCACGGTTTATGCTTAGATACTCACCAATCTCATTCCTAGCTTCCCCCGAATCAATCGTTCATTCATGCTCAATCAGAGGAAGGTTTTGAGTTGATTTGGTGTTCCAATTGGAATGAATCCTTTGGATTAGCCAACACTTGTTTTTATTTTATTATCACAACTTAAACCACCATCAAATTCCAAAATAAAAAATGATTTTGCCATTTTCTTTAATAAAAATCACTTTCATGATGGTTCACTTCCTTCCCTGAGGAGACGACCTTGGAATACTTTTCCAAGTAAAACACCGACACACAAAAGACTCCTTGCGATTGGGGAGCACTTTTGTTCACACACACACATTTCATTCATTCCATTTCCCTTGCCTCATTGCCCTTTCTTTTGACACTATCCCTAGGGGAAGAAATCTTTTCTCCCCCAGCCATACATTGCATCATTTGAGGGAGAGTAATTAGGGGTTATTTGAGGTAAGGTTTATTGAACAATCATTTTTGGCGCCGTTGCTGGGGAAGGCAAGTGCTAATTCAAGGAAGTGATTTCCGAACAACGGAGGTAAGTCCCGTGATCTTCATCACGGGCTGAGGTACGTTGTCGCGTGTACATATTCTTGTATTATTTTTAACTTCAATTGTGCACATCTTGTTGCTTGTGGGAGAGGGATACCCATCACCGACTAGTTAGACATAACCTAGCTCCCAACATGAACGTAGACCAAAATCCACCCGAGGATGCGGGTGACAATTTTGACAATGTGGGTGTGAACCCAAACATCCAAGGGGGTGGAAATTTTGACTATGATGGTGCGAACCAAAATGACCAAAGAGGTGGGGGGTTGCCCGAACCTAGGATGCCTAACCAAAGAATGCAATATCCCCCTCCCGATCAATTCAATCATGCGAATGTCAACCCTAACATGCAAGGGGGTGGGGGATTGCAACCACCGAGGATGCCCATCCCGCCTGTCCATTTTCCCCCACCTAGGAATGAAAGGAACGTCCTACTCGATCCTCCAGCTAGGACAATGCGGGAGTTTCTTCAACCGACCCGTAGCACCACACCATCATGCATACTGCTTCCCGTCCAAGCTCACCTCTTTGTTGTTAAACCATGGATGTTGCAACTAATCACCAAATTTCGTGGGATATTAGATGAGAATCCATACAATCACATAAGGACTTATGAGAAGGTGGTTACAACATTTATCCCAAATTACAACATGGAGGAAATAGCTAGGATGAAATTGTTTCCTTTCTCATTGGATGATAAGGCAAAGGATTGGCTTGATTCCATGCCGTCCCGGACTATGTTGTCTTGGGACCAAATTGTTTCAGTTTTTCTAAAAAAATTCTTTCCGGTTCATAGAACCACGACTTTAAAGAAGAAAATCCAAAATTTTTCTGAAAACTCCAATGAGCAATTCTACCAGTGTTGGGATCGTTACAAAGATTTGCTCCAATCCATTCCACATCATGGATTTAAATCATG